>UESW01004062.1:531746-631088 GCA_900491605.1 Calamus simplicifolius | reverse complement strand
CCCGAATCCGAGCTAAGTTTAGAAGAACGTTTAGGTCAGCCGGGGCTTGTAAGCGGTCCGAATCCGAACATAGTTTAGGAGAATACTTAGGTCGGCCGGGGCTTATAAGCTGCCTGAATCCGAGCTAAGTTTAGGAGAATGTTTAGATTGGCCGGGGCTTGTAAGCGGTCCGAATCCGAGCTAAGTTTAGAAGAATGTTTAGGTCGGTCGGGGCTTGTAAGCGGCCCGAATCCGAACATAGTTTAGGAGAATACATAGGTCAGCGGGGCTTGTAAGCTGACCGAATCCGAGCTAAGTTTAGGAAAACGTTTAGATCGGCCGGGGCTTGTAAGCGGCCCGAATCCGAGCTAAGTTTAGAAGAACGTTTAGGTCAGCCGGGGCTTGTAAGCGGCCCGAATCCGAACTAGTTTAGAGAATACTTAGGTCGGCCAGGGCTTGTAAGCTGCCTGAGTCTGAGCTAAGTTTAGAGAATGTTTAGATCGGTCGGGGCTTGTAAGCGGCCCAATCCAAGCTAAGTTTAGAAGAACGTTTAGGTCGGCCGGGCTTGTAAGCGGCCCGAATCCGAACATAGTTTAGGAGAATACTTAGGTCGACCGGGGCTTGTAAGCTGCCCGAATCGAGCTAAGCCTTGGGCATTGTTCGGTTTTTGACCATGTTGGAGCGCTCGGTCATACCGAGCTTTTACCAAGTGGACTCGACTTAGCCGAAGTTCGGAGATTCAATTCAAAGCTCGGGGAAATGGCTCGGTTGTGCCGATTGTGAGCTAGAGGTATCCATTTCTCATCGCAATTTTTCCAAAGAGTCGACCATGCCATAAATAACAGGAATAAGATGCCAGAGTTATAAATGGGGCAGGTCAAAGAGGCGTACCCTACTGATAGTATACACGGAGATTGTCCGATTCCATCTCCGGGGAATGGATTTCCCGCCAGGTCCGATGACTTCGCTACTTGGTAAGGGCCTTCCCAGTTCGGCGAGAGCTTTCCTTGCTCTCCAGCGGCTTGGAGACGGATGCTTTCCGAAGAACAAGATTGCCAGGTGAGAAGGATTTTCCTTTGACTCTGGAGGCGTGATAATGGGCCACTCTCTGCTAGTACGCAGCCATTCTGATTCGAGCTTTTTCTCTGACCTCTTCTACCAAGTCGAGATTGGTGCGGAGCTGCTCGTCGTTGGCTTCTTCTGAGTAGCTTTCAACTCGAGGATAGGGCAGGCCTATCTCCACTGGGATGATGGCTTCCGTACCAAAAGCCATCCGAAACGGGGTCTCACCGGTGGGGATCCTCCGGGTGGTGCGGTAGGCCCATAGAACATGGTGAACTTCGTCCGCCCATCTGCCTCGGGCTCTGGCGAGCCGAGCTTTAATTCTTTGAAGCAGGGTTCCATTTGTTACCTCGGCTTCTCCGTTGGCTTGCAGATGCCCTACTGAGGTGAGGCGATGGCTAATGCTGTGATCTTCGCAGAACTCCTGAACTTGGGATTATTGAACTGCTTGTCGTTGTCAGTGATGATGGTATGCGGGAGGCCGATGCGATAGATGATGGATTTCCACACGAAATCCTGGCCCGAGCTTTAGTGATTTGGGCGACTACCTCAGCCTCGACCCACTTAGTAAAGTAATCAATGGCGATGAATAAAAACTTCCTCTGTCCAGTGGCGAGGGGAAAAGGGCCAAGAATATCCATCCCCCACTTAGCAAAGGGCCAAGCGGAGGAAATGGGGATCAGACTGGTAGAGGGGAGCCTCTGAATGTTGGAGTGCCTCTGGCAGGGGTCACAGGCTCGGACAAGATCGTCGGCATCCTTTTGCATAGTTGGCCAGTAATATCCCTAGTGAAGCACCTTGTGACATAGAGATCGACTTCCTAGATGACTGCCCAAATTCCTTCATGCACCTTCCGAAGTGCATAGTCAGCCTCAGATGGGCGGAGGCATCTGAGAAGCGGCATGGAGAAGGACCGCTTATAGAGCTGGTCATTGATTAGTACATAGTGGGTAGCTTGCAACTTCAACTTTCTTGCTTCCCTGTGGTCGGCTGGGAGCGACCCTTCTTTAAGATACTTCAATATAAAGTCAAACCAGGATGGTTCGACCTCAATCTGCATCACTCGGTCTGCCTCCACGATGCGGGGCTTTTCCAGAATTTCCAAGGGGAACTTCCACTCGGAGTCCGTCGACTCCGTAGTTGCTAGCCGGGATAATAGATCGGCACGAGCATTTTCGATCTGGGGATCTGGATAACTTCGAATTCAGTGATGTAAGAGAGTAAGTTCCGCACCTCTTGGAGATACCAAATCATGTTTGACTCTCGGGCCTCAAACTCGCCCCGCACGTGACTGGCTACCAACTGAGAGTCGGTAAAGGCATTCAGTTTCTTCACTTTCAGGTCACGGGCAATTCGGAGTCCGGTGAGTAGAGCTTCATATTTGGCTTCATTGTTGGAGGCTGGGAAAGAGAATCGAACGCCGTACTCAAAGGTTACCCCTCTGGGCTGGTGAGGACTAGGCCAGCACCGGAGCCATTGGCGTTGGAGGATCCGTCGACATGGAGCAGCTATAGGGCGTTTGGTCTTGGATGCTTGGAGGAGTCTGGGGTGGAGCCATCTTCTGGGATAGTGCATTCAAGGAGGAAGTCGGCTAGGACTTGCGCTTTTATGGCAGGGTGAGGCTGATACCGGATGTCATGCTCGCTCAATTCAACGGCCCATTTTGCCATTCTTCCTGATGTCTCCGAGCGGTGGACCACCGCCTTGATTGGCTGGTCGGTGAGGATCATCACAGAATGCGCCTGAAAATATGGTCGCAACCTCCGAACCGATGCTATTAGGGCCAGCACTAGCTTTTCGATCCAGGTGTATCTCGTTTCAGCGTCCTGGAGCAGTTTGCTGGCATAGTAGATCGGCTTTTGAGTCTTCTTCTCTTCTCTGACCAAAACCGAGCTAATTGCACCTTCCAAAACGCTAGATATAGAAACAGCATTTCTCCCAGATTGGGGCTGCTGAGGAGAGGCGGAGAACCAGATACTTCTTGAGGTCTTCGAATGATTTTTGGCACTCGAGAGTCCATTGAAAGGGAGGCTCCTCTCGGCCGATCGAGCCACGAAGCGGTTGAGGGCCGCAATCCTCCCCGTCAGGCGCTGGACTTCTTTGATAGATAAAGGTGGTGTCATTTGCTGAAGGGCTTGAATTTTCTGCGGGTTGGCTTCGATGCCTCGCTGATAAACCATAAAACCCAGAAATTTTCCTGAGGTGACGCCGAAAGCACACTTTGCCGGATTGAGCTTCATCTGATACTTTTGAAGTGTCGCAAAGCTTTCTGAGAGGTCTTCAATATGCTGGGAAGCTTCTTTGCTTTTAACCAGCATGTCATCAACGTATACTTCCATGTTCCGACTAATCTGCTCCTTGAAGACCTTGTTTACTAGCCTTTGGTAGGTGGCGCCTACATTCTTTAGACCAAATGGCATGACTCGGTAGCAATAGGTACCTCGGTCGGTTATGAAGGCTATTTTTCTTCATCCTCGGGTGCCATCCAAATTTGGTTATAGCCTGAGTAGGCATCCATGAAGGTCAGCATCTGATGGCCGGAGGTGGCATCCATGAGCTGGTCAATCCGGGGGAGAGGGAAACTGTCTTTCGGGCATGCTTTATTAAGGTCGGTGAAGTCGATGCAGATTCTCCACTTGCCATTTGACTTTTTCACCATGACGACATTAGATAGCCAGCTCGGATAATTTACCTCCCGAATGAAGTTTGCCTTAATGAGCTTGTCCACCTTTTCTTCAATTGCTCTCTGCCGGTCAGGGGCGAAGCTTCTCTTCTTCTGCTTCACAGGTCGGGACATCTTGTCCACATTAAGACGATGGACAAGGACGTCGGACTGATCCCAGGCATGTCTGAGGCTGACCAGGCGAAGACATCAGCATTCCTTCAGAGAAAATTTATCAGCTCTAGCCGAATCTCCACCTTCAGCAATGATCCGATCCTTATGGTTCGGTCAGGCCGAGCTTCGTCCAAGGGCACTTCCTCCAGCTCTTCGGTTGGTTCTCTCGCTGCTCGCTAAAATCCTTCCGAGTGTCTAGTCCATCAACCTCTGGCAGTCTGGATTGCAGGCTGGTGACGAAACACTGCCGAGCTATTGCTTGGCTTCCCCGAACTTCACCTACCCCTCGCTCGGTAGGGAATCATAACAAGATGCGGGATGGAGACGGCGGCTCTAAGAGACATTAGGTCGGGTCTTCCCAGGATAGCATTGTTGGGCGACCGAAGCTTGGTCACTAGGAAATCTGCATACACAGTGGCCACACGGGGCCAGGTCCCCGCATGGACCGTCAAGGTGACGATCCCCTCTGGGACAACAACATTGCCGATGAACCCCATTAGGGTGGAGTCCATGGTTCGGAGATTCTCTATAAGAAGCTTCATCTTCACAAACACATCGAGGTACAAAACATTGACGGAGCTTCCACTATCAATGAGAATCCGGCTTACATCATAGTTGCTCAAATTTAGAGATACAACTAACGCATCATCATGTGGGAACTGTATCACTTGGAAGTCGTCATTGGAGAAAGAAAGCTCGTCGGGGCGTGCCTTCTTCGGCGTCGGACCTTCTTCATCGTCCCTCCCGCCTGTAGGACCACCGACCACCTCAATCACATTAATGTGGCCAGCAACTGGAGGATTTGGAGGGGGAGGAGGTTGCTGCTGGGGCTCAGGCCAGCGATCGCCCCCGTTCCTTGGCTCGGGGGCTCCTCTGAACCGATCCAGTCTACCCCACTGGATGAGCCTTTCAATCTCATTCTTAAGTTGCCAGTACTCTTCGGTGTCGTGACCATGGTCGCGGTGGTAGCGGCAATATTTGGCAGGATCTCTCCGGGCCGCATTCCCTCAGATAGGAGGAGGTCGAGGGAGTTGGCGCTCGATCTCCATGAGGATCTCCACTCTTGGGGCAGTGAGCGGAGTGAACCGGTGGAACCTCCTAGGCGGGCTCCAAGAGCGGTTCCTCAATGGCGGTTGGGGAATCCTCTGGCGGTGAGGCGGACTTGGCCGGTGCGTAGGTCGATGCCTATCGGAGCCCTTGGGCTCCTTCTTCTTCGTTAGCTCAGCTCGGGCGGCTCTCCGTGACTCCTCGACTCTAGAATATTTGTCAGCCAGGGCCATCATGTCGGAGAGGTTTGGAGGGTAACTAACCTCCAGCACCAGGTAGAAGTCGCTCTCCTTCAATACTCTGCCCGTTAGGGCGAACATGGCCACCTCATGATTAAGGTGGTCCACTTCTAGCATGGCCATATTAAAACGGCCGAGATACTTCTTCTTGGACTCCCCCTCTCTCTGCTTAACTTCGGAGAGGGAGTCGGATCTTCGTCGGTGGCAGCGGCTACTGACGAACTGGCTGATGAATAGGTAGCTCAGCTCGTCAAAAGAATTAACGGAACCTGGTTTTAAAGCATTGAACCAGGTTCGAGCAGATCCCCTGAGGGTGGAAGGGAAAGCGCGGCAGAGGACCGCATCTGATGCTCCGTGGAACATCATTATTGATCAGAAGCTACTGAGATGATCGTCGGGGTCGGAGGAGCCATGATAAGGCTCGATGGCAGGCAGCTTGACATGGGAGGGAATCACTTCCTCCATGATCCCCCCTGCTCTGCTTTATTCTGAAGCGGATGGGCTTGCTTGGCGGCGTCAAGCTCTTGACGCATTTCTTGGAGTTGGCGGCAGATCTCCTCGTCAGGAAGAGCAAGAGGGGCAGGACGAGGAGGATACTGGGACAGTGTCGAATCATGGCGAGAATACACCAGGCTAGCTCGTCCTCCAGCGCGTAGACCCTATTGAGAGCCCTAGACTTGGCCAATTGGGTTTGACGAAGGCTCTCTTCTAGCTCGTCCACCCGAGACTAAGCGTCCCCGGTCTCTTGATGAGCATAGTCGAGCTCGTCAAAAAGTCGAGCAGCTCGCTCATCCGACCACTTTAGCCGATCCTTTGTATCGGCGAGCTCTTTGTTTAGGCGGGTGAGGTGGTCCTGCTGCCACCGACACTTATGATCTTCCTCCTCTAGCCTTTTGCTCCAGCTGACCCTTTCTTCGGCATGGCTGGCTTTCAGCTAATCCCACCTCTTATCAAAGAACAGTTGCATGGATTTGACCTTGCTCTCGTGCTCTGCCCTGGCCTGAGCAAGCTCCAGACTAGCCTTCTCGGATTGCTCACGGAGGCTTTGGAGCTCGCCAATCTGCATGGCGAGTTGAGAGGCTCTTTCCCTCTCAACTGCAAGAATCCTGTGAGCCTCCCCGAGCTCCCTCTAGAGTTCACCAACCTGTATAGCGAGCTGAGGGGCTCTTTCCCTCTCAACTGCAAGGATTTTGTGAGCTTCCCCGAGCTCCCTTTGGAGGACCACCAGGGCTCGAGAGAGTTTGTCAGTGGAATCCACCCTCTCCTTGAAGTGATCGGCCTCGTAGCGGGCCCGAGCCCAAGCTCCAACAGCCAAATGCAAGCGCCATTTCAGTGCCCTCATGATCAGGGCATTCTGCAAAAAGGATTATACGCATAAAAAACATAGTCGAACTAACCGACTAAAGACCCAACTTCGGTGCGACAACCTACCCGAGACGCGTAGTTTGTGGCGATCCTTGTGAGAGCAAGATCGTCAATCTCGGGGAGAAGAAAAGCCTCACTCGGCACCCCGGTGCGACGGAAGGCTATCTCAACAAGGTCCTCCGAATGACCCCCTCCTGTTGAGGAACTCTTCTCCCTTTGGAACGCGGACTACATCATAGCGAAGAACCTGGCACTCACTTCTGGGTCGCGTGAGTGGAAGTCTGCGCTCAGGGAGCCAGCCTAGACACCCGCGACCCCTGAGCTCCTCGATAGGCCAGCTTCCGCCACCAGGGCCCTAGCTTGAGAAGCTTCGGGCGTTTCGACTCCGGTGAGGAGAGCCCCAACCGGAGCATCCCCTTCGCTCGCCGGCTCCCCTCCTTCTCCTTCTTCCTCTTCTTCCGCTTCTATCTCCTTAGAAATCCACCTACCCACAACAGACTCTTCAGGAACTTCAGAGCCTCCTATGCCTCGGCGGAAGGCCCTTCATCAGAAAGCCCCCCGCGAATTTCGATCGTTGGTTCGGCAGGTTCGGCCATCTCCTCGTCGCCTGCTGGCTCTCCTGCCAGCGACCCAGGCCGAACCTCAGCAGCCGCAACCTCTTCCCCCGCCTCGATGGAAGCGGAGGTCGCTCCCACCTCCGCCTGTAACTTCGCCGAGCCATTGGCCTCCAATGAGGGAGGCCGAACTGCCTCGCCCACGGGGACCCCCAAGCCAACCGGTGTTTCTCCTTCGCCATCGTCAGACAAAACAACAACGAGAGGGGAGGAAACCTCAGCAGCCTCCTCCGAAACCCCCGCAACATCCCGATCTTCGCCCTCGGACAGACCCTCCTCCGGCGCCGAAAGATTGTGCGCCACCGAAACTTCGATACTTTCGGCCCATGGCGACGAGGAGCGCTGATCATCACCGTCTCCCCCGATTCCCCTAGAGCGGGAGCTGGAAGGGCGAGACCTCTTCTCGGACCGATGCTTGCTGCTGGAGCCAGATCTCCTACGGCGCTTTCCCAGCTCCTCCCTCATCTGATCCGCGAGCACCGACCTTTGAGCTGTAGGGGCAACATGATTCGCCCGTTAGTTCGCACAGAGATCAAAGATGGAGCCACGCTAAACTATCGACCACGGAGTAATACTCACCGCGGGATCGACGGGGCTCAATCCGGCCGCAAAGAGAGCGTCCTCCGATAGGAGAACGCTGGTTGGGAGCACCCGACTGTCGCGCAGCACGATCAGATCCCTTTTCTCCGACTCGGTTAACTCCGGGTGCGCTTCTGATCCTTCACGTACTGCCCCCATACCCGAGGAAAGTCCAAACCAATATTCCCCTCAACTATGAAGAATCGCGACTTCCACTCCTTTATCGACGACGGGTTATCCAATACCATCTTGAAGGATCTCCGGGGACCGATGTAAGGCTATTCTGAGGCCCTCCGGAGATCAGATTGAAATACACCCTGAATATCGAAAGGGTCGCGATCACTCCGAGGCGTTTGCACAACGAGATAAACCCAATGAGGTTGCGCCAACTGTTGGGAGCCACCATGGTGAAGCATATATTGTAGAACTTCATCACCTCCCGCACCAACGGATGAAGAGGGAACCGGAGACCTGCCCTCAAACTTTTCTTATAGCTGAACGCCCCATCCCCTAATCTGGATGTCACCCTATCCTCAGCCGTCGGGAGCAACAAGACGACATCCTGGGGGATCTTGTACAAGCGGCGCATCCATTCCAAATCCGCCAAGGTCACCTCCGAAGCCAGGTCACTTGGGCTCACCATATCCTCAATCGCAAGAGATGCTGAGCAAGATCGCAGTAAAAATGGGAAGACGAAGTTCTCTAAGGGAAAGCAAAAAGGGCACTATAAATAGGTATAGCGCCGCCATGACCCCATTTGTCCAATTGAAACCGCCTCAGGGTGAGGGTGAGGCATCTCAACCTAGGCGTCCGGAACTGCCACCACGAGCACCGTGAAAATCGAGATTTCCCATGCGGCGCTTCCCCAGCCGTTACCTTCGCCCCTAAGGAATGACGGATCCACCTCGAAAAGGCAAGACGGCCCCACGGCATTAATTAGAGCATCATTGCGTGGGCTATCAATTAGATGTCCCCTCATTCGCAGCGCGCCACATAAGTCTATACTCCCTACGCCTGAACCTACGCTTCGGACTAGGGAGTGGGGGGCATGTGTTGAGGGGTAAAATCGCCATTGCATTGATAACCATGCGAAGGGGCTAAGATCAGCCCCATCCCCCCGCCCGCTACAACACGCCCCCGAGGAACGAGCTGACTAATATGATCCAATGGGTCGAGCAACCCATAACTCGGCTTCCTCTGAGCTTCCCGTAGCTCGGCTTTCCCCGAGCTTCCCATAGCTCAGCTTCCCGAGCTTCCCATAGCTCGGCTTCCCCGAGCTACCTATAGCTCGGCTCCTCCGAGCTTCCCGTAGCTCGGCTTTCC
The DNA here is from genome assembly GCA_900491605.1 of Calamus simplicifolius. NCBI lineage: Eukaryota > Viridiplantae > Streptophyta > Magnoliopsida > Arecales > Arecaceae > Calamus > Calamus simplicifolius. The sequence continues at coordinate 622,044 of UESW01004062.1, read as the reverse complement.
CCGAGCTACCTATAGCTTGACTTCCTCCGAGCTTCCCATAGCTCGGCTTTCCCCAAGCTACCTATAGCTCGGCTCCTCCGAGCTTCCCATAGCTCGGCTTTCCCCGAACTTCCCATAGCTCAGCTTCCCCAAGCTTCCCATAGCTCGGCTTCCTCGAGCTTCCTGTAGCCTGACTTTCCCCGAGCTTCCCAAAGCTCGGCTTCCCCGAGCTACCTATAGCTCGACTTTTCCCGAGCCTCCCGTAGCCCGATTTTTCCAAGCTTCGCAAAACTCGGCTCCCACGAGCTTCCCATAGCTCGGCTTCCCCGAGCTACCTATAGCTCGGCCCCCACGAGCTTCCCATAGCTCGGCTTTTTTGAGTTTTCATAGCTCGCCCCCCCCCCCGAGCTTCCATAGCTCGGCCTCTCCGAGCTTCCGTAGCTCGGCTTACACGAGCAATCCACGACTCGACACTCCCCTCCATGGAACCCGGCGTGGGAGAGCCTAGGCCTATCGTAACAGAATCCCAAACAAAGAATCATATTGAGGAGTGGTCTAGGATCTAGAATAACGGCCTAGGACCTACGCACTCAACAAATCTCAGGCCATAAGGGGGGCCTCCCAGCCATCGATCTTTTAACAGACAAGATACGGATCCCACCAGCTTCATAACAGCTTGATTCGAATCCCAACAACCTTCGAACCTTCTAGAAGGCGCTCAAGATTCAGGTGATTACCTATAAATACAACATTCCTAGATTCTCTCAGGTAGGCGCTGACAGCCCCCGGGCTCACTCTCACTCTCACTCTCGCTCACTCTCTCTCTCTCCCACTGCTCGTCGGTGCTCCCCTAGAGCTCCCGATTGGCCACCCCTGGAGGGACCCCCCAGAGAGATCCTCCTCCCCATTTTCTATTGATCGCTGATCACCGCTGACTTGAGCGTTGGAGGGTCTTCCGCGGAGGGCCACCCCCAACGCCTCTCGCGTGAGGACTTCTGTGCAGGTCCGCCCAGGAGGAAGCCCTTATCAGGAGACCGGCCGCGCTCGAGTCGGAGGACAGATCCGGCGGCAACACTATGATTGAGTTGGAATGAGGCATTAGAAGATAAAGGCAAATTAGATTATTTGATATTAGCTTTTGTAATTACATAATTCATAACTGTTGTAAGTTAATAATGTTTAATTGAATTTTGATGTGTTGGTAATTGCTAATAAAAAAATAGATATTGCATAATTTCTTAGGCCGTACCTAGGACTTATGCAGCCATGTCATGTATCTAACCCAATTGGTGGATTGAGGAGTAATATCGAGATTTGATGATCTTGGTCCATGTGGTAGCAAAATAGATGGTCTAACTATTAGATTGCCAATTTCTGGACATACTTTAGAAAACATGTGCAACAACTAAGATATTAGAAAGACTAAACTTTATATAACAAATATTTTCAAAATGCAGCTAAATATTCTAACATACATGTATGGGATCATAGTGGTAGAACCAAAATAGCCAATAAGGATAACTACTTTGGAAAAGTAAACAAAAACTTAAAATTTCATGAAGGTATGGTTTGAGCACTTGCAATAAAATGTAATGAATCCTAGTTGCATGAAACCGCTCCCTCTAGTGTTTGGATCCTCAATGTGTGGGATTTACGCATTTGAAGCTACATTCGGGACTTAGGTGCAATACCTCATCTCACGATGCAATCTGTCATAAAATAAAATGCAGTAAATGAGGCGTCCTTAATTATTACATCCAGGAATCATGTTGGTTGGGTGTTATTGTTGCACAATTTCAATTACGAGTAAACAGATAATAAAATGTAGGTTCTTGGCTGCAGTCCCCCTACAAACTAAATATAGAGTAGCCACTTTAAATCCAGCAGCTTCATCCTTACATAAACTCAGCTGCTAGTAAGTGGAAGTTGTAGATATCTGTTGCCGCCGGGATCCGTCCTCCGACTCGGGCACGGTCGATCTCCTTAGTCTGAGCTTCCTCCTGGGCGGACCTGCATAGAAGTCCTCGCGCGAGAGGCGTTGGGGGTGGCCCTCCGCGGAAGACCCTCCGACGCTCAAGTCAGTGGGGGAATCGGTGATCAACAGAAAATGGGGAGAGGGATCTCTCCGGGGAGTCTCTCCGAGGGCGGCCGATCGAGAGCTCTAGGGGGAGCGCCGACGAGCAGCTGGAGAGAGTGAGAGTGAGCCAAGGGCAGTGAGCGCATACTGAGAGGATCTGGGAGTGTTGTATTTTAAGCTGTCACCTGGATCTTGAGCGTCTTCTGGAAGGTTCGAAGGTTGTCAGGATACGAAGATGGATCGAATCAGGTCGTTGTGGGGCCGTTAGGATCCGTATCTTGTTTGTTAAGGGATCGACGGTTGGAGAGCTCCTTGTTGGCCTGAGATCTGGTAGATGCACAGGTCCCAGGTAGCTGTATTAGGTCCTAGGCCACTCTTCAACATAATTCTTCGCCTGGGATTCCGTTACGATGGGTATAGGCTCTCCGGCGCCGGGTTCCGCGGAGGTGAATATCGGATCGTGGATCGCTCAGGGAGGCCGAGCTATGAAAACCTGGAGGGATCTGAGCTATGGGAAGCTCGGGGAAAGCCGAGCCATGGAAGGCTCGGGGAGGCCGAGCTATAGAAGCTCGGGGAGGCCGAGCTATGGGAAGCTCGGGGAAGCCGAGCTATGGAAGGCTCGGGGAGGCCGAGCTATGGAAGGCTCGGGGAGACCGAGCTATGGGAAGCTCGGGGAAAGCCGAGCTTTGGGAAGCTCGGGGAAGCCGAGCCATGGAAGCTCGATGCAGGAAGACGGGCTGCAGGAAGCTCGGGGAAGCCGAGCTATGGAAGCTCGGGGAAGCCGAGCTATCGGAAGCTCGGGGGGTCGTGTGACCCGACGGTCCATATTAGCCTAGCTTATTCCTCGGGACGTATCGTGGCGGGCAGAGGGATGGGGCCGGTCTTAGCCCCTTACACGATTATCAATGCAATGACGATTCTACCCCCCAACAATATCCAAAATAAAAATATACGTTTTAGTCCTCAAACTCACTTCAGCGTTACAATGTAGCCTCTTATATTCATATTCGAAGAATGTTCTGTTTCTAATTTGATTATATATAATGATTAAAATTAATAAAATAGCTAATATGTTAATAAAAAAATTTAATAACCGAAAGTTTGAAGATCATCAAAACTAATTCTGAGTGAAAGTTTAAGGGCTAAAAAGTTTAGTTTAGATAAAACATTTTCTTTGAGTAGGACAATGACGACTAGTGCTCCGAATGGCTGACCCAGTGGCCACTAGAAATAGTAGGGAATCAAAACAGAAGAAGGCTCTGACGTTCGAGTCATCTCTTGGCATAGTTTAAACATTCCTCGATCGGGAACGACTTTGTATACCACCTCCGATGTATGAAGGCGTGCATAATGGCTGCGTACTTGTACAGACGAGCATGCCACGGCCCATTGGGTCATGGCGCATCCTGCACATGCACAGCCAATATGCGTGTTTGATGCACACCTTCATGCATCAAAAGCGGTACATGAAGACTTTTCCTTCCTCGACCTTACCCTTGTTTAGTGCTACCTTTGTTTGGCCCCTAGTTAGTAGCCCTGAGGAAACAAAACCTTGGGTCTCAACGAATGGTGGGCTGGGCTGGACAAACGGAAGAGAAAAGGCTCATCCTTCTTTAGGGTCACCACCAAGATGCAATGGGTGGTAGATGCCATGGAAATATGCCAGGATTGGTTAGCGAAGTGGCTTGGTACTTGTCTTGGAGAGGCCAACGTTTTGGTGCGTTAACACTGACCTAGCCTGACTTCGAGCTTCAACTTGCCGCTTAGGTTAGATCATGCTAAAGAGTTATGTAAGCTTGCAGCGAATGTAGCCCATAGCTCATGAATGCTAGCAGATTGCGGCATGACTTGAAGAAATATATCTAGTTGAAATTATAAATTTTCACTGCATCATAGTTGATACGGCTGGCCGATTTCTCTGGGTGATATCATTTTTGGATTTTCAAAAATGATGTGACAGCTGAACCAGAGCCAGCCTCTGCACCGGCCTCCAGCGCCGGCTCCAGCGCCGGCCTCCAGCGTCGGCACCCAACACTGGCCTTTGACTCCGGCCTTTGGCTACGGATTCCAGCGTCGGCCCCCAGCGCTGGCCTTTGGCTCTAGCCTCCAGCGTCGGCCTTCAGCGACGGCCTTCGGCTACGGCCTCCAGCACCGACCTCCAGCGCCGACCTCCAGCGTCGGCCTCCAGCGCCGGCCTCCAGCGCATCGGCACCCAACGATGGCCTTTGACTCCGGCCTTTGGCTACGGCTTCCAGCGTCGACCCCCAGCGCTGGCCTTTGGCTCCAGCCTCCAGCGTTGGCCTTCAGCGACGGCCTTTGGCTACGGCCTCCCACCGGCCTACAGCGCCGGCCTCCAGCGTCGGCCTCCAGCGCCGGCCTCCAGCGCCGGCTTCCAGCGCCGGCTTCCAGTGTCGGCACCCAATGCTGGCCTTTGACTCCGGCCTCCCGTCGGCCTCGGCCTCCAGCGCTGGCCTCCAGCGCCGGCTCCCAGCGTCGGCCTCCAGCACCGGCTTCCAGCGCCGGTCTTCAGCGACGGCCTTTGGCTCTGGCCTTTGCCTACGGCCTTCAGCGATGGCCTTTGGCTCCGGCCTTTGCCTACGGCCTCCAGCGTCGGCCTTCAGCGACGGCCTTTGGCTCTGGCCTTTGGCTACGGCCTCCAACGTCGGCACCCAGCGCTGGCCTTTGGCTCCAGCCTCCAGCGTCGGCCTTCAGCGACGAACTTTGACTCCAGCCTTTGGCTATGGCCTCTGGCGTCGACCCCCAGCGCTGGCCTTTGGCACCGGCACCTCCCAGGCCGGCACCTCCAAGACCGGCACCTCGAAGACCGGCACCTCAAAGCTGCCAAGCTCCCTCGCCGCTAACAGTGCCATGCAAGTGAACAGAGCCTTGTACGTGAATAGTGCCATGCAAGCCCATCCAAGGACATAAGCAGGGCCACGCAAGGAATTCCAAGTGACCTTTCCAAGATCACGAACGGTCACCGAATATGATGAACCAGCAACTTCTAAGGTCGCGGACGGTTTCCAAAAGGTCAAGAGGCGTACTTATGACACGTGATTACTCAGCTGTTACCAGCAAAGGGTAAGAGGGACCCCGAACAGGTATATAAAGACCTCAATCCCCCAACGTGGGAGGGGGGGAGAAAACTCTATCTCTACTCTTGCATTAACGAAAATTCTACTGTTCTACAAATCATTAACTTGGGCGTCGGAGGGTCCCCATTGGAATCACCGGTTCGGAACTTTTTTTGCAGGCCCCCGAGAGGAGACGGCGACCCTTCTACATCCTCGAAGGTCTGCGGAGATCCCAGCTTGCCCGGCGCTCATCGACCATGATTTGGCAGTAACAATAATAAATAAAAAAGACATTGTTTCCATTAATTAACAAGACTCGGACTCAAAAATCCGTGCACATGAGTGCTAGTTGCCTATAATTTTCTTAACGATTGCATTGTCAAAAAATTTTTTCCAGTGGCTAAAACGAAGGGAAGGTAAGGTATTGGATTGTTTTCTCTTAAAAAACTCTTCTTTGTACTACCCTTTATAAGATTTGTGCTCGGCTATTGGTCTCCTGGTTGAGGAGGGTGATCCCTCGCCTTATTTCTCTTGAGCAGGGGGCATTCTTCACTGGTCGGTGTATCTCCGATAATGTTCTGCTTGCTAAGAGGTTATGCATGATATTCTCAGAGCCCCTGCTCGTCAGTGTCTGATGGCTGTTAAGCTAGATATGGAGAGGGCTTATGATAAAGTTAGATGGGATTTCTTGTTCCGATCAGTTCAGGAGTTTGGGTTTGATGAGCTGTTTGTTTCATGGATCATGTTCTATGTTCATCGGCCCTCCTTTTCCATCATTGTTAATGGTGGTCGGTCGGATTATTTCCACTCTGAGGTGGGTCTTAAACAGGGATGCCCGCTATTGCCTTTCTTATTTATCCTCAGTGCTGATGCTTTATCCAGGGCTCTTCATCAGCTCAGTAGACTTCTTATCTTGTTCCTTACAGTATGGGACCCCAAGGGCCTATGTTATCTCATCTTTTATTTGCTAATGACTGTATATTGCTGGGGAGGGCTACTGCTAGTAATGCTAATGCATTTGCTTCAGTTATTCAGTCTTACTGTAGGGCTTCTGGATAGAAGGTTAATACAGATAAATCCATGATCAGTTTCAACGAGGACCAAGTCTTCCATGAGGGATTCCATTATGCACATATTGGGCATTGATCATCAGGTTGATCACTTCTCTTGTTTGGGTGTTCCTATAAGAGGGAGCGGCCACGGATATCTGACTTTAGTGGTTTGGAGCACCGTGTTCATGACAGACTAGATGGATGGCAAGTTACTGGCTTATCTATGATGGCTAGGCTTACTCTGATCCGATCAGTGCTCACTGCTCTCCCCATTTACATCCTTTCTAACGCTGCCATTCCGGTGACATGTTTGAGTAGGATGGAAGGTGGTTTAGAGATTTCCTCTGGGGTTCTACACAGAATAGCCGGGGGCTCCACTTGCTGGATTGGGAGTCTGTGTGTATGCCGATCTCGGAGGGGGGCTTGGGATTCAGTCCCTTATAGAGAGAAGGGAGGCGCTGATTGCCAGGCATGCTACGAGATTCTTGCTGGACCCTGCTTGTCTATGGAGCTTATTTATGCGTGCTAAATATGGCGACTGGACCACCCATACTCCATCTCAGGCTACCCATGGTTGCTCCTTTTTCTGGAAGGAGGTTTGTCGTCATGCGTCGGATGTGCTTCATCATATTTTTGGATGATCGGTGATGGAGCGTCAGTTGATGTCCTTCGGGATACGTGGATGACTGATGTTCCTTTGGCCCGATGGCCCACTTTTGTCAGTATTGATATCCTCAGCGGATTGCGAGTTTCTGACCTTATTGTCCAGAATCATAGGCTTGGCATTCTCCTTTATAACCACCCTGTTTGGTGTTGATTTGCATCGGCGCATTCTTTCTATTCCCCTCCTTTGGATTACACTTTAGACACTAGACTATGGAGACGATCCTGTTTGACTAGCGCTCCGATCAGGGATCTCATGGTGGACTTCAGACCGCAGGCCAGCCGGACTATGGAGGCGGCTTGGATTTGGAGGCTTTCCATCCACCCGCGCATTCGGCTTTTTATTTGGAAGGTGGCTTGGGTACGCCTTCCGACTTGCTCCCTCCTCTCTAGAGGGGTATGGCGATCCAGCCTACCTGCTCGTTATGTGGTGCTGAGGAGGAGACTATTGACAACGCCATCTTCACTTGCACTAGAGCGAGATTGGCTTGGCAGATCGTGGGCTATCGTTCGCGGAATGCGTGCAGTACTCTTTCTTGTACTTCCCTATTGGCTTTTCTGCGGCAGGATACGAGGAGGGATACTGATCGGCTAAGCTCTACTGCTGCCTACTTGGCTTATCAGGTCTGGCTGTCTCGGAACGGCATATCTTTACTGCTGTGGCGAACCCTCCCCATCGGATTGTTAGGACAACCATGTCTCTTTCCGCTGAGTACACTATCCATCAGTCTACCTTGAACTCTGATAGCCCTAGCTTCTGGGATTCTCCTGCTGCCTCTGCAGCGCACCGGGGTACGGTCTACATCTCCTGGGAACCCCCCCACTAGGGTTTGTCAAAGTCAATTTTGATGGTAGTGTTTAGGGTCGCTTGGCGGGATCAGCTTTTGTCATCCATGGCTCTGATGTTTGTTGATGGCGACTGGTGGGTTTGGTCTTCTTGATCTATCTGTGCCGTCTGCGGAGTTGCACGCTGCGTGGGCTGGTATCTCTTATGCCATACGTAGCCTGGGCATTCGTAGGCTCATCATTGAGGGTGACTCTACTACGGTTGTTCGATGGCTCCAATAGGATCCGCGCGACCGCTTTCTACCAACCCTCTGGTTAGTGACATACGTCAATGCTTCGGTAGCTTGATTATGTTCAGATTCAGCATATATACCGGGAAGCTAACTGCCGCCGATTGGGTTGCTGCCTGGGTCGCTCATCATTCTGATCCTTGGTATTGGTTACCGGGTGACTCCTGCCCAATGGTACTCTCTCAAATCCTGTATTCTGATATATCGGGTATGTCTTACCCTAAATTGATATGATTGCCCATTTGTAACCCAAAAAAAAAAAAAAAAAACACTTCTTCATCCAAGCTCTCTCTCTCTCTCTCTCTCTCTCTCTCTCTCTCTCTCTCTCTCTCTCTCTAGGTAATCTTATGAAGGAAATCATATGGAAGCGATAGAATTGCTGATCTAGTTTTTGCATCAAAAGGTTTGTAACAACAAAAGAAAATGAAAATAGATAAATCAAAATCCCATGATTGCATAATAACATCCTGTTCCCATGGCCGTTTTATTTAGGATGATTTTGATGGAAAAATATTGGTATGGACATGTTTCTCCGTGTGCATGGAACCTCGTTATCAAATTTGACGCAAAACGGAATTAATATTCAGTAACCCCTTCTTCCATATTATATGTTTTTTCATTCCTATGGAGTCAATTTTAGAGCAATCAAAAATGGTTTTTGATGTGTAAAATTCCCATTCCATAGACTGCAAGTGCAATGGGTCGCGAGCCGCAGCAAGTTGGGCCTCCGTTGGTCACTCGATCGTGGATGGGCCACATGGCCTCCTGGACTCAGATGTTTTGGTGTGGCCTCAATTGCTCCGGGACGACGCTAGTCTACGTCTCCCCAAGTGGGAGAGTGGATGTCATATTTTTATTTTTATTTTATTTCATTTTATTTATTTATTTACAATGAATTTGGGCTTCGGATAATGATCAGATTATAATGGATGAAGAATAAAATAGTTAGATTAGTATAAAATTAATTTTTCATTCTTTAATGAAAAATTAGTTACCGAAAGGTCCATCTTGAAAAATTTAACATGCACCATGTATGTATTCATCTAAGTTTATGAATCACTAATTATTGATTGCATACATGTTGAATTTATTAATAGTTCTTGAATTATAGAACTTAATTAAGATATCTTCTATGTTAATAGTACTTGTGATAAAATCTAGAGTCTCATCATTAAATGAACAATATATATTGCTTCTTATATGTTGACATGTTTAAATTATTTAGGTGGTCATTAATTGGCATTATGAGAGCTTATATAGTACGATGAAAGACTTATGATTATTTTGTCAAATATAATGTAAAGCTCGACATTCTTATAAAGTTATTGCATATTAGATGGGATGTACTTTTAATGTTTGAGAATTCTGTATGAAGATGTGCGTCGTATAACACATTATACATGCACAATTTTTTTAGCATAAGCATGACAATGCCAATTGGGCCCTATAGAGCCCATCTACACTTTATTATATGGTGCAATCTTTTTGAGAATACATAACTTATGATTTATAATGGATATATTGATATAGTGGGAGAGAATAGTTCCTTCCATTATTAATTTATTCAAGAGTTAATTCCTAACATGTGCATATGGAAGATAATTATGATGACCTAGGTTCATTCTCAATTTCATTGTACAGTGATCAGATAGCCACTAAGAACGTAATTGCTGACCTTGCAAAGGATGATAAGCTTGATGGGACCAATTATGATATTTGATATAGAAAAATACAATACCTATTGAATGAGTAAGAGTTTCTAAAAACTTTGACCAATTCAATAGCCTGACTTGAGGATGGGCCTACTATCCAACATTATAAACCTTGAAACCTATTAAGTTTGGTGTAAGAAAGATGGTAGTATATGCTTTACTATATTGAGAGCATGCTTGACGGTCTGATTGGAGAGTTTGAGAACTGCCCTATTATCAAAGATATATAGAAATAATTGAAATTTGCTATGATGGCGCTCTGACTAAAGGGTTGAGGGCCCTGATCTTAGAGCTTGAGACTTATCAAAAGAATTATCGACACATGATGATTAAGCATCTTAGGGTGACATCTAGTATGATTCGTGAACTAAAGGCTATGGGAAACAAGCTCACTAATGAGCAACAAGTTCAAGGTATTATAAGATCTTTGTTTGATTTCTAGATTCACATGAAACAAATGATGATTCATAGTGACAATATTAAGAATTTTGCTAATTTATCTCATCATACGAAGTTAGAGGCAGAGTGCAAGGAGGCAAACCAAACTATCATCCAGGGAGGTAAGGGATAAGGTAAGCACAGAAAATAGGGCAAACTAGGAGGGTAGAATGTGGCTAATGGTACTATTCCAAAGATTGTCAAGATTACCAAGAACCATAGAGGCAAGCATGGTGGGAAGAGAGATAAGTTCAAGATGAAACACTCTAATTATGGAAAAGTGCAATACTTCAGTCATGAGTGTACTTAAGCTAAAGCAGGTATCTTCTTCTCTTGACTCTCTCTATACTTGTGTATGCACTCATGTTTTATTTGCTCATAATGTTCCTGAATGGATTTTGGACATAGGAGCAACCGAACATATACCACGAGATCAAGTAGGATTTGTGGATTATCATCAAATTCTAACAGGTGCCCAAGGAGTATATGGGAAACGACACTAGTGAAAAAGTTCTTGGAGTTGGTTCATATCAGCTCAAATTGCACATTAAACATACATCACTTCTATATGATGTGCTTTATACATTGAGAGTTCAATATTTATTTTAATTTTAGCATTTCTTCCTTTTGGATTCTCTTTTAATTTTAGTAATGAAAGGTTGAACATTGCATTTGATAGTATTATATTTGGACATAAATATCTTTGTTAATTTTAGTGATGAAAGATTGGTATAATTGATTGTATTTCTTTATTCCTTTATATGGCTAATGTTGATAAAGATCTTGATTCTAGCATCTAACATGCTAGATTAGGGTATATAGGACAAGATAGGATGGCTGGATTAGCTAGAGAAAGCCTATTAGGCTCACTCACTAAGGTTGGCCTGCCTACATGTAAGCCTTGTTTGACTGATAAACCATATAAACAAAATTTTGGGAACACTGCTAGAGTTACTCAACCACCAAAGCTAGTCTACTCTAACATATGCCGATATATGAATGTGAAGGCACGTCATGGCACCTCTTATTTCTTTACTTCGATAGATGATTACATAAGATACAATATGTCTATTTGATATCTTACTGATATGAAGTATTGGATTGCTTTAAATACTTTTTAACTAAGGTTAAGAATTAAAGTTAAGAATTAAAAAAAGAAAAGTGCAAAAGCTTTAAGAATTAACCACAGACATGAGTATTGTCAGATTATTTTCAAAAGCCATGTGAGGAGAAATGCAACTTACTATTCTTGGCACTCTGTAGTACAACGGTATAGTGGAGAGAAGGAATAGAATATTGTTAGATATGATTAGATCTATGATGACTTTGATAGCTTTCATCATCCTCTTAGAGCTTATCATGGAGATGAGCTTTATCTTCTAACTAGAGACATTTCTCCATTCCAAGTCCTCAACTCTAAGGAAGCTTCCTTCCCTTTTTTTTTTCCCCCCCTTTTTTTATAAAAAAATTGATTTTGGTCTGTCAAATGAGCTTGGCTCAAAATGTTGGGTTTCACATTCTTCCCTTCTTAAAAAAATTTAACCTCAAAGTTGTAAATACTTATTTTCAAAACTTGATTATTCCAATCTGCTAATCTTATAGTTCAAATCCTCATAAAGTTGCAAAAGTTTGAATTCTCCTATATGATTGGGATCTAGAATATACTAGCATAGCATCATCATAGAAAACATAGTGTACTCTAAAAAGAGAAGATTGTAAATCTAACCAGTCTATTATAAGATTATATCAAATCTTTATATGATGTCTTCCATTTTTCTAAAAATAATCATTGCCATTGAATCCCAAATATATAATCACAAAATTATGACGGTCATCAATCTATTCTCAATAAAAGCAAAGAATTGTTGAACATGGATTGCTTTTCAAAATCTAACCTTTAATTTCTTCTTTATGGTTAGACATGATACCTCAAACTTCCTCAAATTTATCAAATATTTTCTACTATTTCATATTCAATATCTAAGCTGACAATCTTTTATCATTCCAATATATAAGAAATCAAAACTCTATCATATCATATGAGGTATCTTTCGAAGGCCATCCGATGACTAGTACTGTAATACATTTCATTAAAGATAAATATTTACATGAAGAACCCTTTAAATCATAATACAACTTGTAGCTTATCTTTCAAAATTAAATAATTTTTTCCAACCTTCCTTTTGATAGAGCCGGTATAAATTTTATCACTCCTAAAGTGTTACACAACCTTATTGATTCTAAACATAGTTCTTTAATATATTCATTAAAATCTAATTAGAAAAGTCCTCTTGACTAGCTCTTAATTTAAGGTAGAAAGTAAAACTATTTTCTGGTCAAGTCTCAAAGATATCATGTAATATTGTTTCAATTAATAAAACATTAATCATTAGGAAGGGTTGGTCAGTCAACTCTGGATGCCCATTGTGCAGTGCAGCCTAAGAAATTGTATCCCATCTCTTTATATCTAACTCTTCTACTTTCACATTTTGGTTTGAATTAGTTGATCGACTCTACATTTCAGCAAAGCCTAAAAATAGTCATCGCTTGTGGACATCTTGGAGGAAGTACAATATCCTTAGGTTGCATTTGATAACCGATAATCTATCCAAATTTGATAATTTAAATGAAGCCCATCGGATAACTATATTTGGTACATATTTTGAATGTCAATCTATCTGTAGTGGTAATCTAGATTGTTTCCCATGAGGTAATTCAGATTATCTTAGAAAGGGATGGTTATCCATATTACAAGAGATATGGTAATCTGATAATTTTTTTAACAAAATTGTTCCTACTTTGATCGCTCTCTATTCGCCTCCTCTTCTACCGATTTTGCTAGAACCTCCATGTCGAAGGTCCTAAGCCACACCCTTTTTCACCGAGTTGGGTCGCGGATCTCCATAGCCCAACGGCCCCACGGCCATCTCAAACGTTATGAAACTTCTTTCGATCGATGGCCTCCTGCATCCTCATCGGCCATTTTAAATATTATTTATAAATATTTTTTTAATTAAATATATGATATAAATTTTTAATAAATTTAATTTAGGAGTATTTTAAGAATTTGATGTTATATGACTGGTAATCTATTGTCATACCAGACACAGTAATCAATATTACTGTAGTATTACCTATATTCCAAATACAATAATCAATATTACTAGTAATCTATCAAGTGATAATCTATCTTGTAAGCAATCCACATTACTATTTAGGATTGCCTAGCATTGTATCAAACGCCACCTTAGGTCTTGGAGAATAGTATGGGACCAACTTATTATAGCCCTTTGGTGGCACCATATGTCAGAAGATACTATATATTCTCTTTTGAGTCTTGAGACTATATCATGAGAGGAAAGGATGCATACGCTCATACCATCCTGAAATCTTTATTAAAGCCACCTTATGGGAAAGATTTTTTATCGTTGATTCTACTATCCATATATTTATTTGTAATGCTCCAAAAATAGTTTCACATCGGATGGAAAAGAAAAGTTTAAAGTGCTTATAACTCAAGTTCACTTGTTATCAATTAACTTGCACTCAAGTGTTTAAGGTTACTTTTTTTGACCCAATAACAGCTTAATTGGACTAACATATGGGTTTGAAATGTTACAAATCGTATCAAAGTGACTCGAATGTATGAAAGCTGATGAATAGGAGGAAAGGGCTATTCATGGAATAGCAATAGTCCTACCATAGCGAGAGCCACTTTTGTAGTACCAACAACCTGATTTAGTGTAGATTCTAGCTAGTTTATGGCCGGCTTATGACAAACGATAAGGATATCACTTAGGAAAATTATAATATTCAAAAAATAGTCTTATATCAAATGAAAAAAAGTTTAAATGCTTATAACTCAAGTTCACTTGCTATCAATTAGCTTGTACTTAAGTTTTTAAGGTCACATATTTTTAGTCTGCTAATTGATTAATTGGACCAACATACAGTTTTGGGACATTATAATTTTCTTCTTGTATATTTTAGACTTATATTAATAAATTTAGGGGATTCCCCCTACTCATAGTTTTAAAAAAATGATCATAAATAAAATCTTTATAATTTCTTCAATGCTTCTATTACTGAGCTCTCGGCTCTTTCGGCTAGAATTCTCCTCCCCGCCTTTTTTCTAATAACCCAATATATGTATCTCTTTTCTCATCTTGGTTTCCTTTTGAGTTTCTACCTCTGTTCATGTTTCTAATTAATTGAGGACCACTCGCATGAGACAATGGACATATAAGAATGAATTATATATATTCTAATCTCTACGATCCTTTAGTTGCTTTGTTTCAATTATCTAGCTCCCTTCTATAATTTACCTATGCTTCTAACTCCAGTATACTTTTCATTTTATCTTGGTTGTTTGCAAAGAAGTCTGAGATAGGAATCTCTTTTAGCCTCGCTAGGTTTAGGTATTAGACATTGACAAGACTATAATATTTTTGAGCCTATGCTTTGATTGTTGCAGCGGTTGGAACACAGGACGAGGAAATTTGATTATATATAGTAAAAACATGCCATTAATTGCAAAATATGGAACTATTAATTTATAATTTATAGGTGCTCTTTGACCTGACTAGTAACCAAGTATTCTAAGGGCGTGTCATATTTGTGGAATCTTTTAAAAGAACATCCTAAATTGGATAATGAGGATCGTAAATATACACCCAACATGGAACTTTTAATTTGAGGATGTTGATTTTTTTTTCATTAAGCGGATCAGTTAGATATAACTAAGATGTTCTATATTCGATATTGAGGAATTACATGGATTCAAGATTTGAATTCACGATTAAGATAAACGCCCTTTAACTGTATTCCATTTGAAGCGCCCTATGTGATGGACAGATAAGGCATAAAGAAAAATAAAATGGGGAGATTCCTGTGCTTGGTCTCTACGAAGAAGTATTTTGTATTAGAGCCTATAAAAATACCTCTGCTTTTTTTATTTCCATATAATCTATATTATTTTTGGGATCTGATAAAATTTTTGAGAAACAATCATTATTTTATTTATTTGATAAAGAAGGGAAAGGCATTCTTAGTTTCTATTTCTCTTATCTAGGGATAGCTCAAAGGAGAGGCTAATGGTAGTATCCAAAATTATTTGACCTAACAGGCGTATGGTACGAATATTAGGGACGTACCAATAAGGAAGGCTACTGGTAGTACCTTAGTATATTTTACCCAACTACCTACATACCAAAAGAGTTAATAAGTCATCAAGAATCATCAGAAAGGGCATTAGATCTGGTAAACTCTTATTATTCTATTTTATTTAATTTAGCTTTATTTAAGAGAAGCATCGGCAAGATTTATGCCATGAAGCATGCATCTATCTGTTCGCTCATTCTTTTGGATATAGTTTAAATAAAAGAAAAATCGTAAAAGATGTGGGATTGAGATTTTGATATGGTGGTTAAAACTTAGATTTGTAAACATGAGATCAAAGAATCTATGGGATTAGGCACTCTTCCATGATAGACCCATATCGCGCGATATGGGTATCATTTAAAAAAAAATTGACCGCCGCCAGCCTGGGCCATCAGCCAGCTGGGTCAGGCAGCCGGTGCTGGCCCAGTGGCCAGTGCTTGGGGCATGCAGACAGGCTAGCCCAGGCACCCGCCTGGGCCAAGCGGCTAGGCTAGCCCAGGCGCCCGCCTGGACTAGGCGGCCAAGCTGGCCCAGGCACCTGCTTAGGCCAGCCACCGGGCTAGGCCATGCGCCCAGCCTGGGCTGCGGCCAGACTGGGTCGTGTGCCCAGCCTAGACCGTGTGGTAGCCTGGGCCACACCCACGTCTAACCCATGTTGAAAAATTTTTGGGGTGATTGAAAAATTTTTTGGTTTAATTAATCTATTGGAATTGGGTAAGGAAGGCGGGCTACTGGCTCATCCATCAAATGATTGGATTGTTGGCCTAGCCTAATTATGTTCAATTATATTTAGAATTTTTGTATATAAATTTTATGAATTATGCATGCATTTTAAGTGACATAATTGATCTTAAATTTAAATAATGTCTAAAGTGATAAATATAATTTAAATAATTAAGGAGTAGCCACAGTATCCTTAGTTATAAAATTGTATAGTAAAGGTAATGAATCACATAAATAATATACATTAATTATATGAATATAATAAAATTTATTCTATAAGAATTTTTGTTATATTTATATAATTAATTAGGATAAAATATTAAATTATATTTTTTTAATCTACCCATAAGAATTAGAAAGAAGGAACATAATTTGATAGTTTTATCATACAGACTTAAGTGAATCTAATTGAATTAGAGCTTTAGCCCACATGCAAGTTTTATGTCAGTAGAATCACTATTTTTAAATGCATGATTTACATTGGTAAAGCATTTTTATTAGCCTTAATTTTTGGTAATAAGCATGTATATTTAATTTTGCAGTTATGCAACCTGTAAATTTTTTGATATAAAATGTGACATACCTGAATTGAGGGGTGATAAATATAATGTTTGAAAGAAGAGAATTCTCCTTTATTTGGGGTGGATGGACATTGATTATGCTATAAGGAAGGATGAACCATCTTCAGTAACTCAGACCAGAACTTTTAGTGAGATTGAGATTTATGAACGTTGGGAGTGATCTAATCGCTTGAGTGTAATGTTTATAAAGACAAAAGTTTTTATTGGTATACGTGGTCAATCGATAAGCATAAGAATATCAAGGAGCTACTAAAGGCTATTGATGAGCAATTCAGTACTTCAAACAAAGCTCTTGCCAGTACCCTAATTTTGAAGTTCTTATTCCCGAGGCTCACTGAAGTGAGAGGTGTGCGTGAGCATATTATGCAAATGAGGGACATTGCAACTCAACTGAAGACTCTTGAGGATAAAATGTCTGAGTTCTTTCTGGTGCACTACATTTTAAACACCCTTTCACAGTAGTATGAATCATTTAAGACATCTTATAACACACATAAGAAAAATGATCAATCAATGAACTTTTGGCTATGTGTGTTCAAGAAGAGAGTAGACTGGTAATCAAATTATATAAAAGTGCAATGCTGACTACAAATGGAAAGGATCGGACACGGGCTAAGAAGAATGGTAAAAGTAAAATACCATCCCAATCTGACATTAAGAAGGAATCTAAGTGTTTCTTCTGTAAGAAGAAGGGACACATGAAGAAGGATTGTATCAAGTTCAAGAGTTGGCTTGAAAAGAAAGGTAAAACAATCTCACTTGTCTATTATGAACTAATATGACTGATGTTATTTATAACACATGGTGGATTGATTCTGGTTCTACAATCCATATTTGCAATACTTTGCAGGTATGCAAAACCTAAGGAAGCCAGTGAAAAATGAGTAGTATATCTCTTCAAGAAACAAGATGCGCTCACATGTGGAAGCTATAGGGATATGCACTTTAGTTCTTAGTAGTGAATTTATTTTAAATTTGGAAAGGACTTTTATGTACCTAGTTTTTTTAGAAATTTAATTTCAGTTTCAAGACTTGTACCTTTGGGTTATTCTTTCAACTTTTTAGATACTTCTTTCTATTTATATTATAAATCTAAACTTGTTGGGAATTATACTTTGTCTGATGGTCTTTTCTATATTAATTTACAAATGATACCACTCATGATGTGATACATGTTAGGACTGGCATGAAAAGATGTGTTGTAAATAATAACTCTTCAATGTTGTGGCATCGAAGATTGAGATATATCTCCATAGATAGAATCAAGAGGTTAGTGAATGAAGGAGTACTCAGTAATTTGGACTTCACTGACTTTGATATTTGTGTGGACTGTATTAAGGACAAGCAGACCAACAAGTCAAAGAAAGGTGCCAAAAGGAGTTAAGACTTATTAGAGATCATACACACGAACATTTATTATCCGGATATGAATTTTTATGGTCCAAATACTTTATCTCCTTCATTAATGACTACTCAATTTATATTTGTACTTGCTTCAGAATACAAATGAAGCATTGGATGTCTTTAAAATTTTTAAGCAGAAGTAGAGACACATTATAGAAAACAAATCAAAATTATGAGATCTGATAGAGGAGGTGAGTATTATGGAAGATACATTGAAGATGGATAAATGCCTGGTCCATTTGTAAAGTTTCTTCAAGAACATAAGATTGTTGCCCAATACAGTTTACCTGGCTCACCTAATCAGAATGGTGTAGTAGAGAGAAGGAACTGAACATTGATGGATATGGTGAGGAGCATGATTAGCAGCTCCAATCTGCCTAAGTCCTTGTGGACAGAAGCTCTCAAGACGACTGTGTACATATTGAGTCGGGTTCCAACCAATGATATTTTTAAAATACCATTTGAGTTATTTAAAGGTTGAAAATCAAGTTTGCAACATGGACGCGTATGGGGATGCTTATGTGAAGTAAGAATATATAATCCACAAGAGAAAAAGTTGGACCCTAGGACCATTAGTGGATATTTTTTAGATATGCTGAGAGGTCCGAGGGATATAGATTTTGCTATCCATCTCATATAACTAGGATTGTAGAATCAAGAAATGCCAAATTTCTTGAGAATGACTTGATCAGTGGGAGTGATTAATTGCAAAGCATGATTCCTGAAAGGGAACATTCTAATGCTCAACTTGCCACTTCAAGTGACAGACTAATTATCATTCATAGTGCCCCTCAAGATCAAATGGGCATTAGACAACTAGTCGTTGAAATTTTATAATTTGCTGATAATGAACTAGTAGATCCAGTCTCCCATGTGTTACCAGAGATAGTTGAACAATCAACATTATGAGAGGAGGTTGTTACAACATTAAAAGATCTGCAAGAGAAAAAAAATTAGCAATTTATAGTGACTATATTGTGTATCTTCAAGAGTCAATTATAATATTGAAGCTACAAATGATCCTAAAATATTTTCACAAGCCATGAGTTGTAAGAAATCCAATTTACGGTATGATGCTATGAAAGAGGAAATAAATTCTATGTCATTTAATGGAGTCTGAGATCTTATTGAGTTGCATGATGGAGCAAAAGCCATTGACTGTAAATGGGTCTTTAAGATCAAGAAAGACTCGTTAGACAACTGTTGGGGAAATTATTAAGAAATTATTTACCCAATTATTGATTTTGATGATTAACAAAAGCCATGAGTATATTCATTTGTTTCTGACAAATTTGATAAGTGTTTCAGGTATTAAGATTGGTTGTTTATTCAAATGACACTTAGGAATCGGTTTTGAACTGAGTTAAAATAGAATTTATTTAAGTTCATAACTTGGAGCCGACACCTAGAACCATTAGAGCCGACTCCAGAGTGTATCAGAGCAGTTATATATTTTCGACATGGTTCAGAGTCGACACCTAGAGTTTCGGAGCCGACACTTGAGGTTTCGGAGCTGACACATGAATAGGTGGAGCCGACTCCAACTGAGATACAGAGAAACTATTTTCTGCTTTAGTAGATGGAGTCGACACATGGATTTCGGGAGCCGACTTCAACCTGAGAACAGAGACTTGGTTTTTTAAGCATTTTTCAGAGTCACACATCAGTTTTCAAGAGTCGACTCCAGTCTGAGGGGAGTCGATACTTTGTAAAGTCAGAGCCGACTCCTCATTGAATCAATTTTTTGCTATTTATGGAAATACGATCTGGAACCGACACATGAAAAGTTGGAGCCAACTCCAACATGTCAGAAACGATTTTCAAAAGTGCCAAATCAGCTCTAACGGTAACATTTCTTCACCTAACCCCCAACATATCTATTTCTTTGCGTGAGGAAGCAATCCACCTACCCTGTAACGGCTATTTTCTCACCTAATCTCTATATAAAGAAGGGATTCGTCCATTTGAAAAAAGAAGAATAGAAATCAAGAAAATATCAAAAAAATCAAAAAAATTTGAAAGAAAGAGGGAAAGAAAAATCTCTGAGTCCACGGTCATTTCAAGAGAGATTCAAGGATAATCCAAAAGCTTGAAATATTTCAAGTTCAAAGGATTCTCAAAGAAGAAAAGGAGAAAAGCTAAAAAAGCCCTAATTCCTCAAGTTCTCTTCAAAGCTTCGTCTTCAAGAATCAGAGCTACATCTTGATTCAACCGGTCAAAAAAGAGGAGGAAAAGAAGAAAAGAAGAAAAGCTCACATCAATCTTGCTTCAATCAGGCTTTTCCAACCTTTATTCATTTAGATTGCATATTTGCTCATTTAAGAAGCTTTAAAATTGCTGTAAAATATTTATTGAATTGTTGTTTGCTAATTCAATAAGGGGATTGAATTAGTTGAGGTTGTTAACCTCGGGGTAAGCTAAGTGTAGCTTACATTAGGTTTTGTGCTAGTGAACCCGAGAAAATCAGTTGGGATCGTTGTGACCCCATGTAAAACAATAAGTTAGAGTTGTGAGCTTGTAAAACAACTCAACTGTAATCTGGATGATTATAGTATGGACCCAAGAGTTGCTTGGAAGTGGACATAGGTGTTGGTTACTCCGAACCACTATAAATTTCTTGTGCTTGTCGTGCTTGCGTCTATCTCTCTCTCATTGTGCTTTACATTGTTGCATTAATTTGCTAGTTAACTTAATTAGTTTTAAGTTTTATTTGTTAAATTTTTTAAAGAACCCAATTCATCCCCCTCTTGGGTTGCCATCTGGGCCAACAATTGGTATCAGAGCTAGTGCTCATTCAGTTTGATCTAATGATCAAGAGTCAAAGATCCAAATGATAGCTCAAGCTGAATCTTCATTTGCTGAAGGTCAATCCCAAATAGACCTCCTTTATTTAATGGTTCAAATTATTCTTATTGGAAAGCTAGAATGAGAATTTTTATTCAAGCTTTAGATTATGAACTATGAAGTGTAATCATTAATGGACCTAGCACACCCACACACATAGTAGATGGTTCAATAGTTCCTAAACCCGAAAGAGATTGAAATGAGAACGATAGGAAAATGGCTCAGCTTAACGCAAAAGCCATGAATATTTTATATTGTTCTTTAGATGTAAATGAATTTAATAGAATTTCTACTTGCATTTCTGCTAAAGAAATTTGGGATAGACTAGAAGTTACCATGAGGGTACTAATCAAGTTAAGGAATCAAAAATTAATATTATAGTGCACAAATATGAATTATTTAGCATGGAACAAAATGAAACTATCACATGCATGTACACTAGATTTACTGATATTGTAAATGGTTTAAAGAGTCTTGGTAAGACTTATACTAACTCTGAATTAGTATGCAAAATACTTAGGTCTCTTCCAAGATCATAGAAGCGAAAGTAACTGCCATCCAAGAAGCCAAAGACCTCAATGTTCTACCTTTAAAGGAGCTACTTGGATCCTTGATGACCCATAAACTGACCATGAAATAACATCAAGAGGAAGAGGTCAAAAGAAAAGAACCATTGCTCTTAAGGCTGAAGAAAAGGAAACAAGCAGCAATGAGGAAGAAGAGGAAGAAGATGAAATAACTTTTCTAGCTATGAAATTTAAGAAATTTATGCAAAGAATGAGACCCTTCCAAAAGAGAAAGTTTGGAACAAAAATGGAAGGAGAAAGGGAGAAAGAGAAGGACAAAGAAAAAGAAAAATAACCCTTGACATGTTATGAGTGTAAGAAGCCGGGGCATTTTCGATCTGAATGTCCTCAACTAAAGAAGGGTTACAAGAAGAAGAAGAAGGCCTATGTTGCAACTTGGAGTGATAGTGAAGAGTCTTCTTCTGAAGAAGAACAAAAATAGGTTGCAAACATTTGCTTTATGGCAAACATGACAACGAGGTAAGTTCTGAAACCCCTTGTGAGGATTTCACTTTTGATGAGTTATATGATGCTTTCAATGATTAGTCAATGATTTCAAAAGTTTAAGAATTAAAAATAAATCTTTAAAAAATGAAAATATAAATCTTGTCAAAGAAAAGGATAAACTAACTCATGAAGTTGAAAACTGAAATCTGAAAATGAAATTTTGATAAAAGAAAAAAAATCAATTTCCAATGAAAATGTTAGTTTAAAGAAAGAAATTGATAAATATAAAAATATTGTTGATAAATTTACATATAGTTCTAAAAAATTGAATTTGCTATTAAGTAATCAAAGAGCTGTATTTGATAAAGCTGGATTAGGTTATAGGCCTAACATGAAACAAAAGTTTGTTAAAAATTTTTTATAAAGGAACAAGTTAAAAATGATGTTTCATGTTATTGCTGTAACAAGAAAGGACATAAAGCTTTTGAATGCAATTTTAGAAAAACTAATAAGAATTTAAATATTAAAGGAAAAAAATATGGGTTCCAAAAGGAACAATTTTTATTGCTACTAACCATGAAGGATCCAAGAAAACTTGGGTACCTAAACATAAGATTTGATTATCTTGCAGAGTGTCTTGCGGCCAAAGGATCAAAACGAAAGTGGTATCTTGATAGTGGCTGCTCAGGTACATGACGGGTGACAAGGATCAATTCATTACCCTTGAAGATAAAAGAGGAGGAGTTGTTACTTTTGAAGATAATGGCAAAGGCCAAATTATAGGTTTTGGTAAAATTCAAATAACTCCATCGACTTTTATAGAAAATGCTTTATATATTGTTGGTTTAAAGCATAATCTAATTAGCATTAGCCAATTATGTGATAAAGGTTTTAAAGTTTCCTTTGAAGCTTCTATTTGAACTATTTCAAAGCATTATATTTGTTGGTAATAGAAATGGCAATGTATACTTAATTGATTTAGACAATGTCTACTAGTAATCATTGCTTAATTGCTGATAATGCTAAAGTAAATGAGATTGGATGGCTATGGCATCGTAGATTAGGTCACGCAGGCACACACCTAATTTCAAAATTAATAAGAATGGATTTAGTTAAAGGACTTCCAAAACTAGATTTTAAAATAATAGAATTTATGATGCATGTCAATTTGGAAAACAAACTAGAAATTCTTTCAAATCTAAAAATATTATTTCCACTTCTAGGCCACTAGAGCTACTTCACATGGACCTTTTTGGACCTACTAGGACCACTAGTCTAGAGGAAAGAAATATGGTCTTGTGATAGTAGATGATTATTCTAGATTCACTTGGGTATTATTTTTGGCTCACAAGGATGAGACTTTCTCGATATTTTGAAATTCTTCAAGAAAATCACAAATGAGAAAAATAACACCATAGTGTCTCTTAGAAGTGATCATGGCACATAATTTAAAAATCATCAATTTAAAAATTTCTGTATTAAAAATGGCATTCATCATAATTTTTCTGCACCTAGAACACACAACAAAATGAAGTTGTAGAAAGGAAGAATAGGACTTTAGAAGACATGGCCTGTACCATGCTATGTGAAAGCCAACTCCCAAAGTACTTCTGGGTGGAAGCTATAAACACGACATATTACATCCTTAATAGAGCTTTAATTAGGCCATTCTTAAGAAAACTCCCTATGAACTATGGCATAATAGGAAACCTAACATTAGTTATTTTCATGCATTTGGTTGTAGATGTTTTATTCATAATAATGGTAAGGACAATCTTGGAAAGTTTGATACAAAATCTGATGAAGGCATATTTTTAGGTTATTCAACATCTAGTTAAGCATATAGAGTATTTAACTAGAAATATTTAATTGTAGAAGAATCAATTCATGTAGTATTTCATGAATCTTTAGCATCAATTTCTGAAAAGATTGATGATGAGGAAGATACAATTTTGCTTGAAAGAGATATTGAAAAGTTGAATATAGATGTATCTTCAGATCATGAACAAGAAGCTAAAGATGATGACTCACCTAGGAATGATGTTATTGATACTACTCGTAATGATGTAGATCTGCCTAAAGATTGGAGATATGCTTATGGTCATCCTAAGGATTTAATCATAGGTGATCAATCTCAAGGAGTAAGAACTAGATCATCAATGAGGAACATCAATAATCATCTTGCATTTGCGTCTCATATAGAACTTAAAACCATTGAAGAAGCTGAAAAAGATAATAATTGGATGTTAGCTATGCAACAGAATTAAATCAATTTACTAGGAATAATATATGGTCCTTAGTTGATAGACCCAAAGGTCATTCTGTTATAGGATCTAATGGGTATTTAGAAATAAATTAGATGAAAATGGCATAGTAATTAGAAATAAAGCTAGATTAGTTGCTAAAGGATATAATCAAGAAGAAGGAATCATTTTGATGAAACTTTGCACTTATAGCTAGATTAGAAGCAATTAGACTATTACTTGCATTTGCACGTCATATGAATATTAACTTATTTCAAATGGATGTTAAAAGTGCATTTTTAAATGGTTTTATAAATGAGAAAGTTTATGTAGAACAACCCCCAGGTTTTGAAGATCATGAATTTCCAAATCATGTTTTTAAATTACACAAAGCACTATATGGTTTAAAACAAGCACCTAGGGCTTGGTATGATAGATTAAGTAAATTTCTAATTAAAAATAATTTTTCTAGAGAAAATTGATAAAACCCTATATTTGAAAAGAAAAGATAAAGATTTATTAGTAGTAAATTTATGTAGATGATATTGTATTCGGTGCTACTAACAATCTTTTATGTCAAGAATTTGCTAAGTTAATGCAAGGTGAATTTGAGATGAGCATGATGGGAGAACTCAACTTCTTCTTGGACTCCAAATCAAACAAGAAAAAGAGGGAATCTTCATCAACCAAACAAAGTATACAGAAGAAATTCTCAAGAAGTTTGGTATGGAACAAGTCAAACCTCTCGGAACACCAATGAGTCCTTCATGCAAGTTAGATAAAGATGAAGATGGTAAGCCTATTGATCAAAAATATTATACAGGTATGATCAGTTCACTACTTTATTTAACAGCTAGTAGACCAGATATCATGTTTGTAGTATGCTTATGTGCACGATATCAATCTGAACCTAAAGAATCTCACTTAATTACAGTAAAAAGAATACTTAGATATCTAAATGGAACTAAAAATGTAGGATTATGGTATTTTAGAGACTCAACATTAAATTTGATTACTTATATGATTCTGATTATACTGGTTGTAAATTAGATAGAAAGATTACAAGATGTATGCCAATTTTTAGGAAGTAACTTAATCTCTTGATTTAACAAAAAGTAAAATTTGGTTGCATTATCAACTACTGAGGCTGAATATATTGCAGCTAAAGTTGTTGTGCTTAATCCTTTGGATTAAGCGACAACTTGAAGATTATGGTATAACACTTGATAAAACACCAATTAGATGTGATAACACTAGTGCAATCAATTTAATTAAAATCCAATCCAACATTCAAGAACTAAGCATATTGAAATTAGATATCATTTTATTAGAGAACATGTAGCTAATAATGATATTTGTCTTGATTATGTTTGTACTGAGGAAAATTAGCTGACATTTTTAAAACCCCTAAGTGAACAAAGATTTTGTTATCTTAAAGGAGAATTAGGAGTTTATGATCCATTGGAATGAATTTTAAATCTTCTAGGAATGATTATCTAGAATTCAATCATTTTTACTAATTTTCTTATAATTTTAAGGATAATTTATCTAGATATTTGAACCCCTTGATTCATCACATTCCAAAGTTGATTTAGCCAAAATTTGATGTCAATCCAGACAAGTTTAGATCCTTTGAAACTCTCTTATTTTTTTGAAATTGTCTTGGAGCCGACTCCTCTGGTATCGGAGCCGACTCCAGTTTTGTCTGAGACTTTGGAGCTCACACTTGTTTTCCAGAGTCGACTCCACTTTGGATGCTGACTGTGTTAGCGACCTGGAGCCGACACCTCGCTTTGTGGGAGTCGACTCCAAGTGGTCCCAGGTTAACTTATTTAGGGCATAGTCGACACCTTTCCTATTCCAATCGTCTCCTAACATTTCCAAACTCTTCCAAACTCATTCCAAAACCCTAAATTTCTCAAATTAACCTCTCCATAGCACTTAATGGAAACCAAGCATAGAGGATCATTGTTTGGAGGTAGAGTAACCATAGGGAAGCGTATGACAAGGTCCAGCGCGTGAACCTACTCCGGATTCATCCTCCAGCTCAACCGCATCCATTCCTAGTGCTACCCAGCCCCTCCTCACCACAAATTGATACCCTAGCCGGCCGAATCATCACTATGGGAAGGAAAGTGGATTTTAATTTTTTCGAGGCCAAGGGTTTTGCTATTGGGCGACAAATCAAGGAGCTCGGTTGGGAAAAGGTATGTTCCTTAGATGTTCCCACATATCTAGCTCTAGTCAAGAATTTTACTTCAATTTGTCAAGAGGAGATGGAGGATTAGTCAGTATGGTTAGTGGAAGAAGAATCCATCTCACATCCAAAATTTTAGGTAATCTTTTGGAAATCCCTGTTGTAGGATTAATTGCTAACAGTCACAGTGACCGGGCTGGTGCATTATCAAGGATGTTAGGAAGAGATTTTACTGAGTTTGAGGAAGTTAGGGCAAACCAGTTGCCCCTTGAGCTTAGACTTTTACATAATATATGTGGTAGGATCTTATTTCCTAAAACTGGTAGGTTTGAGTATGTCTCAAAGTGAGACATAGTGATTATGGATAGTGTTCTGATGGGTCAACCAATTAACCTAGCAGGTATGATGATTTGGTACATGGCTGAGGCCGGAAGCAAGAAGAGATCGACCTTACCTTATGGAATGATCCTGACCATGGCATTCAAAAGTCAAGGAGTTGTTATTTCTATTAGTGAGCCCATGAAAAACCTTAAGCACACTGATTATTACAGCTTGGCTACAGTGCATAGGATGGATTCGTAAAGGTGGATGGTAGATGGGAAAGAAAAGGACTTCTGGATGAGAGAGCAGCGATATTGGAGCCACTGCACCATCAAGGGTTGGTCCATCGATGAGGCATCCATCACCATAGCCTAGCAGATCATCACCACCACTGGCACCTACTCCAGTTCCTGCACCTGTACCATTGCCTATTCTTCTGCTGGTTTTTCTAGTGTTCAGTTAAAATAGCTTAAGGAGTTATTTGGTATTCATAAAGAAAGAATGAAGATTGAGATTGATAGTAGATTGCTTAGTATAAGAGAAATGTGTTACTTTTTGGAAGAAAATTAGAAGCATTGAGTCATCCCTTGGATCATCTTCAGAAGCCTTGAAGACAGAGTTAATGCAAATATTTGAAACAATCAAGGACATAGGAGGAGACTCAGATATATATTCAAAGTGCAATGCTGAATTACAAGAAAAATTACAATGGCATTTGCATTTATTGACAGAAGATTGAATGAATTTATCAAGATTCAAAGTGAAGGAATGTAAAAAATTTTAGAAGAACTCAAAAGACTTCTTAGATTTTGATTAGCTTTTGATGTTTGATTTGCTTTTGATGTAACTAGAATTTGATGTTTAGGTTAATATATTTTGATGTTTTGATGTAATTGAAATAACATTTTGTTATAATTGAATGATGTATGAAAGCAATTGTAATGTTTTGATACTTTAATGAATATCATATTTGCTATCTTTGAACTTTGATATTGAGTGACTTGGATTGAATTTTGATTCACTTAATGTTTAATGCATTGATCTATACTTTTTGCAACTTCTTAACCTTTTTGTTGATTATAAAAAAGGGGGAGAAGTAAATGATATTTGTATATGCATAAAAGTTATAATTGAATGTACAATGGGGAGAAGATAATAAAGAATGACACTTAAGAATAATACTTCAATGATACATTTATATCAAACAAATTCAAGATATGTATGAAGATTCAATGAACTTAACATATGCACAAATTTAGGGGGAGCTACCTCATTAAGGGGGAGCTTAACTTTTATTTTAAATTGAGTAGTAATTATGCATTAATTGCTTATGCATATACTCAGTGTTTTTGTCATCATCAAAAAGGAGGGAGATTGTTGAAAAAATTATTGAGAAATTATTTTCCCAATTATTGATTTTGATGATTAACAAAAGCCATGAGTATATTCATTGTGTTTCTGACAAATTTGATAAGTGTTTAGGTATTAAGATTGATTGTTTATTCAAATGATACTTAGGAATCAGTTTTGAACCAATTTTAAATAGAATTTATTTAAGTTCAGAACTTGGAGCCGACACCTAGAACCATTAGAGCCGACTCCAGAGTGTATCAGAGCAGTTATATATTTTTGGTACGGTTCGAGTCGACACCTAGAGTTTCGGAGCCGATACCTGAGGTTTCGGAGCCGACACATGAATAGGTGGAGCCGACTCCAACCTGAGATATAGAGAAACTATTTTCTACTTCAGTAGATGGAGTCGACACATGGATTTCGGGAGCCGACTCCAACCTGAGAACAAGACTTGGTTTTTTGAGCATTTCCAGGAGTCGACACTTCAGTTTTTGGGAGCGACTCCAGTCTGAGGGGAGTCGACACTTTGTAAAGTCAGAGCCGACTCCTAATCGAATCAACTTTTTGCTATTTATAGAAATACGATCTGGAGCCGACACATGAAAAGTTGGAGCCAACTCCAACCTGTCAGAAACGATTTTCAAAAGTGCCAGATCAGCTCTAACGGTAATATTTCTTCACCTAACCCCCAACGGATCTATTTCTTTGCATGAGGAAGCAATCCACCTACCCTGTAATGGTTATTTCTCACCTAATCTCTATATAAGAAGGGATTCGTCCGTTTGAAAAAAGAAGAATAGAAATCAAGAAAATACCAAAAAATCAAGAGAAATTTGAAAAGAAAGAGGGAAAGAAAATCTCTGAGTCCATGCTCATTTCAAGAAAGATTCAAGGATAATCCAAAAGCTTCAAATAGTTCAAGTTCAAAGGATTCTCAAAGAAGGAAAGGAGAAAAGCCAAAAAGCCTAATTCCTCAAGTTCTGTTCAAAGCTTCGTCTTCAAGAATTAGAGCTACATCTTGATTCAACCGGTCAAAAGAGAGGAGGAAAAGAAGAAAAGAAGAAAAGCTCATATCAATCTTGCTTCAATCAGGCTTTTCCAACTTTATTCATTTAGATTGCATATTTGCTCATTTAAGGAGCTTTAAAATTGTTGTAAAATATTTATTGAATTGTTGCTTGCTAATTCAATCAAAAGATTGAATTAGTTGAGGTTGTTAACCTCGGGGTAAGCTAAGTGTAGCTTACATTGGGTTTTGTGCTAGTGAACCCGGGAAAATCAGCTGGGTTCGTTGTAACCCCATGTAAAACAACAAGTTAGAGTTGTGAGCTTGTAAAGCAACTCGACTGTAATCTGGGTGATTATAGTATGAACCCAAGAGTTGCTTGGGAGTGGACGTGGGTGTTGGTTACATCGAACCACTATAAATTTCTTGTGTTTGTCGTGCTTGCCTCTATCTCTCTCTCATTGTGCTTTACATTGTTGCATTAATTTGCTAGTTAACTTAATTGGTTTTAAGTTTTAATTGTTAAATTTTTTAAAGAACCCAATTCATCCCCCCCCTCTTGGGTTGCCATCTGGGCCAAAAGCAACATTGAGCGATATAAGATAAGACTCATTGCTAATGGATTCACTCAAAGGAAAGGATTAATTACAAGGAGATATGTTCTTTTGTATCCAAGAAAGATTTCTTTTGCATTATCATGGTACTTGTTGCGCATTTTGACTTAGAACTGCAACAAATGGATGTGAAAACTATATTTCTTAATGGATATCTAGAGAAAGAGGTTTATATGAAACAACCTAAAGGATTTTTCTCTATTAATAATGAGCAATTGGTATGTAAGATCAAGAGATCTATATATGGATTGAAACAAGCCTCTCGATAAATGGTACTTAAAATTTCATGATGTGATTTCTTTATTTGGATTTGTAGAGAACATCATGGATCAATGTATATACCAAAAGATTAGTAGGAGAAAAATTATTTTTTGTTCCTATATATAGATGATATTTTACTTGCAACCATGATAAAGGTATGTTACATGAGGTGAAACACTTTCTCTCTGAGAATTTTGACATGAAAGATATGGAAGATGCCTCTTATGTCATTGGCATTAAAATTCAGAGAGACAGACTTTGATGTATTTTAGGTCTGTCTCAATGAACCTATATCAACAAAATCTTAAAGAGATTTTGGATGAAAGATTGTTCACCGAGTATAGCTCCCATAGTCAAAAGTGACAGATTCAATTTGAGTTAGTGCCCAAGGAATGACTTTGAGAGGAAGGAAATGAAAACATTCCATATGCCTCAGCTGTTGGTTGCTTGATGTATGCATAGGTTTATATAAGGCCTGACATAGTATTTACAGTTGGGATGTTGGAAAAATATTAGAGTAATCTAGGTTTATATCACTGGTGACCTACTAAGAAGGTGATGAAGTATCTTCAGCGTACCAAGGACTACACGCTTTTGTTCAGATGGACTAAAAATTTGGAAGTGATTGGCTACTATGATTCTAACTTTGCTAGCTGTGTTGATTCTCGAAAGTCAATATCTGGATACATATTTATATCTATTCATTGTTTACATTTTTATCATGATAAATATATATTGGTCCCATATTTTCGCTTATTTGATATGTATGTTATTTAGTCTGACAAACATGCAAGGGATCAATATAAAATTTTGTGTGTAAAACTTCTTCGTAGAGACCAGGAGCAGGGACCTTCCATTTTTTTTTTCTTATACCTTATCTGTCCATCATAGAGGGCACTTCAAACTGAATACGGTTGAGGACATTTATCTTAATCGTGAATTCAAATCTTGAATCCACATAATCCCTCGATATCGAATATAGGATCATCTTAATTATATCTAACGGATATGCTTAATAGGAAAAAAACCAATAATGAATTATGTTAGTAGAAGTTCTCATGAATTCTTGGAAACTATCCGCAGAATTTCTTATGTTCCTATGAAAAATGAATATCATGCCGAACAACACCTCTCCTCTCTTCTCTCCTCCTACATATATAGTTTAGATTGTGTCTATAGAGATTGAAATAGGACAATACAACAATCATTAATTAAAAAAAAGAGAGAGATTTAAACCCATGATCCTAGCAAATTTTAATTCAACACTACGTTGATAATAAATAGACAGAGAAATAATCTAGAAAATCAAAATTAGCATTTCCTTAGTGGGCAAAGAATATACTAGGGTGGTAGAATCCTTGCAATCTATATATTTATTCAGAATTTTTTAAGAGAGAATTTTCAGAAATATTCCTATGTCGTGATGCTGGCTAGTCGATCGGCAATACTCAAGATTTTAGAAAAAAGCAGCTGCAAGAAAATTCATATCTATTATCTCCACAGGAAAAAGAAAATAAGAGCTAGCTACCTAATGACATGCCAGTCACGAAAAGTTGCCTGATGACTTGGACTTCTTAACTATACAAAGTCGCGGCTTACCAATTGAAATTTCCTTGGAAGCTATATATTTATTTAGATTTTTTTGGGAGAGACTTTTCAGAAATATTTGTATGCCCTGACGCTTGATAGCCGGCGGCACCTAGATTCAAAGAAAGCGAATGCCAAGAAATTCATCATATCTGTTATCTTCATGGAAAAAGGAAAATAAAGAGTTAGGCACCTAATGACATGCCAGTCACGAAAAGTTGCATGGATTGACTTGGACTTACACAGTCGCGGGTTTTGAAATATGCAAGTAGATGGATCAGTGCACCACCAAACTACCATGGTTTTGAAAATTAGAACAGATCAGCCAGTCGTTCCAGTCCAACCATAAATCAGTCATTAGATTTGATTTTATTATTAAAGTTAATTTTTATACGATCCAATCAAAACAAAAAAAATCTATTGAACTGATTGAATTCTGAAGAAATTTAATCCCTGTTTTTAGACTTTAGTTTTGATAAATAAAATTAAGATTGAATTTTTTGAGTTTTAAATTTTTTACTTAGATTAATATTGATATTCTATTATTTTTATATTATTAAATTAAAAATTAATTATGACACCATTCAATTCGATCAAACCAATTTATTTGATTGAATCGATTAACCAACGACTCAAATATCAAATCGATTTGTTGTGAGATTCAATTTTTAAAATATTGCAAACTAGATGACCCTTGCCGTTAATTCAGTGAACATTTCTGCAGTCTTCTATAATAGATGAATAATCGCAAGTGGTTACCAAGATATACATATTAATTACTAATTTTTGTCTTGTCATTGAATTCCTCGACTCTCTATTGCTAAGACGGGATCATATCTTTGCCTCTGAAGTAGCACAAAAGTTTCAAGCTTGACAAGTTACAAAGGAATAATCTAGCAAGATACCATGAAAGCAGGTCTGTATACTTAAAAAAAAAAAAAAGAATTCTGTACAACAATTTTAAGAAAATACGTTGGAGTTCTTTTTTTCTTCTTCGCCTTCTTTATGTCCGGGTACGTGTCAAATGTTGCCTAGGACCACCAATACCAACGTGGACCACCAATGCCGCGTGATAGCAGACGCTTGAGTGCGCATAACAGGCTTTCCATTGAATTGTTGAGATCCAGATAGACATTGAGCGTTCCGAAGGCAAAGCTGGTGGTTACCTAAACAATCGAAGGGCCTCGGCGTTCGTTTTCACCTTCCAAAAATGACTCCTTGCTGCAGCTCCAGAACTCCTCTTCCATCTCTCCCGCTCCTGCTGTCCCTCCTCCAGTTCTTGTGTTTCGTGATTCCCCATGCAAGCCCACTCTTCTTCAGTTACCCTATCTTCAATCAGGATACAACGAGGGACCTAACCCGCTACGAGGACGCAACGGTTGTTAACAACGCCATCCAACTAACGAAGAACCAGCTCAACACTTACCTCGAGAAGAGCATGGGCAGCGTTGTATATAGTGATCCAGTGCCTCTCTGGGACAAAGCGTCAAGTAAACTTGCTGATTTCACTTCGAATTTCTCATTCATCATTGATGGCCTCAACCAGACAAGGAGTGCCGATGGGTTCGCCTTCTTCCTCTCGTCTTACCCATACTACAACGAGACCTTCAATAATTCATGGGGTGGTGCTCTTGGGCTATTCAATCGGAGTGGTACCAACATGACGAGAAACAAGATCGTCGCCGTCGAGTTTGATAGCTACATAAACCCTGAGTATAATGATTCCAGTGCCAACCATGTGGGGATCGATATCCACAGGATTTTTTCCGTTGCCCATGTGGACTTGCATGCCAATATAAGTCAGCTGAGGATCAAGTTTATTGCATCTGTTAGTTACAATGCTAGTACCAGAAATTTGAGTGTCTTCTTAGCAATTCCTCAGATCCTAGGAGGAATTGGAGTCTATTTTATGCTGTCGACTTAAGGGAGGTCCTGCCAGAAAAGGTTGCCGTTGGTTTCTCAGCCTCCACAGGCGACCTGTTTCAGACGCATGCCATCCTCTCCTGGAATTTCAGTTCCTCCGATCTTGGACTGAGACGCAAAAAGTCTAAAGCTTTGTGGTTTGCTATTGCTGCGGGAGTTGTAGTAGGTGGGTTATGTTTGGTGTTTTTTATCAGACGATATATATGTAAGAAGGATGGTAGAAACATGGCAGAAGGAGAAGAAGAAGAAGAAGAAGACATGGCCATGAATATTTTAGTCAGTAATGCAATTGAGAGGGCTAGTGGGCCTAGGAATTTCCTTATAGCGTACTTCGGAGTGCAACCCATAATTTTGCAAAGGTGGGGAAGCTAGGGGAGGGAGGATTTGGGGAGGTATACATGGGAGTATTGCATGATTCAAAGCTTGAAGTGGCAATTAAAAGGATCTCCAAAGATTCCAAGCAAGGTAGGAGGGAGTTCATATCTGAAATCACAACCATCAGCCGGTTAAGGCATCGCAATCTTGTGCAGCTTATTGGCTACTGTCATGAAAGGGGTGACTTGTTGCTTGTTTATGAGTACATGTCGAACAGAAGCCTTGATTACCATCTATATGGCAAAGAAAGATTTCTTGCATGGCCGGAAAGATACAAGATTGCTTTGGGTCTGGCCTCGGCACTGCTCTACCTTCACGAAGAGTGGGAGCAATGTGTCATCCACCGAGATGTGAAGCCAAGCAATGTGATGTTGGATTCAGAGTTCAATGCTAAGCTTGGTGATTTTGGACTGGCGAGGCTTATGGATCATGATTGCAACCCACTAACAACGGTTTTGATGGGCACCAGGGGATATATTGCACCAGAATATGCTGCTACAGGTACGAGAAATATATCATTATAATGGGTTTGATGCTTTACTTTACAATATTTTGAAGCCCTATTGAATGTCTTCCGCGCCCCACCCACCCTCTCCCTTTTTTTCACCTTGTTATGATCTTGAACTTTCATTTAATTATAATGTTATCTATATACAGCCGGAAGCATGATAGATAACACATCCATCAGATAAAACTTTTGACTACACTTAATCAAAAAGGTCTAGGCATCGTAATTGCTTTCTACATTATCAAAAAGGTCTAGGCATCTTAATTGCTTTCTACATTTGCTTGCTTTTACCATATGTCTTAACTCATATTAGACAATTGCATCACTGCATCTTTTTCTTATTTATTTTTTTATCCGGCATCATTATGTATGAGAGTAAACAATAGTGGCACGTGAGGAAGACTTGACTTGAGGCTGAACGGTCACCAATATAGCAAAAGGAAATTCGGGCTTGGTGGGGCGTCAGCAAAATGCATTTATATATTAGAGGAGTAAACGACAGCGACTGACAACTGAGGAAGAATTGTCTTGGTGTTGAATGGTCACCAATTTAAGAAAGGAAAGTTTGGGCTCGGTGTGGCGTAAGTAAATGTGTGGAGAACTGGACAGCTCGCGGTCCTCTCCTGCCATGTGAATTAATGGCAAGGTCAATTTTTCCTCCATGGGCAAGGACCTAAGTTATTCTTCGACCTCTAGTCATGAGAAATTGTGTAAAAATTACACGCACAGAGGTGGTGCCATACATTAATGGATAGCGATCGATGGGGCTAGCTAGTTGACGATAACAAACTACAAGCTCAACCAAGGAGAAAGAATCCTGGAAGCTGATGCCAGAGATATATTTTATAAGGCTGTGAGGACCTTATCTACTAGTCCAAAAAATAAAGACGGGGGAGGGGGAGGGGGGGAGGGAGAAAGTTATTTTCATATTTTCATGCATTTCTCTTTTTAAATTCTATATATGCATGCCTCCAGAGATTTCATGAGTAAAATCAAAAGAGTTATTTCTAGAAAAGATCTCTGATAATTTCTTACTATGATTCTAGGACTTGAAGAACATTTTAAGCGTAGGACTGAGATTCTCAATGGTACATGCTTGCACCGTAAAGAATTACGCATCGCATCATCCATCAATTGCCTACATTAGGATTACGGTCAACCCTCATGAGCCAAAGGATGCTTTGCCAACCTCTGCCTCGGCATCTACATCCGAGCTTCGCCAACCGAACTCGGTTGACCAATTCTTAGCTTCTTT
Organism: Calamus simplicifolius; assembly: GCA_900491605.1. Lineage (NCBI taxonomy): Eukaryota > Viridiplantae > Streptophyta > Magnoliopsida > Arecales > Arecaceae > Calamus > Calamus simplicifolius. The sequence goes on along the minus strand of UESW01004062.1, from coordinate 586,605 downwards.
TGCTGAGTTTCGCCTCTGAAGCAAAGCAACTAGACCTCAACAATCGGGAGTTACCCAACCGAACCTTTACTTTACTGACCTTCGGCCCGCGCCAAACATCTCAGCCATCATATCACTAAGAATCATAAGAATTTCGGAGCTCCCTCCCGAAGTGGTTCTCCATAAACGGAAGCAGAAGTCGAATAAGGTTTTCCCTCTTCATAATTTGCAAGATTATGAATCCTTCTGATAAGGTATACGTCAAAGTCGGTCTTATCATTCTCCAACGTTCATAACGGCTCTCCAAAAATCAGGTGATACCATACCATCGCTGCTACCTATTAAACACTAGGTCCAAGGACCCCTCAGGTAAGAGTCAACAAACACACAACAACCCTTCATTGACGCATAACATTCCAGAACCTTTCTCTAAAATCTCCTTCTCTCAAAAACCTTTTTCCTATTATCTATGGCCAAGGATCTTCATTGACTTGGGCATCGAAGGGTCCTTTGTAGGGACCAATCACCTCAGACCATGCGAGAGAATGCTATTTTGCAGGTCCGTAAGGATGAAAGGACATCATCCAGATCCTGGCATGCACTACCATCTTATCCCCAAGTCAAAGAACAAAAATTCTTAACAACAGATTGATGCTACAGGAAGGGTCTTAGGTCCCTAAAACTTGAAATTCCTGAAGAAAAGGTTCAAAAAAGAAGGATACCATTCTAAATGGTGAACCATAAAAGGGCGATCATAGATGCCCCTGATTATGCCATCTCTTAAAGGCCTGATCCCTCGTAGAATATGGCATCCTCACAACCGCTCTAGCCTAATACTCCATCACCACCGGCGGCTTCTATTATACAGGATCAATTCAGCATGTTGTCCAGCAAGTCCAAGCATTGATACAGTTGGTGCAGGAACTCCAAGGAGTCCCTATTTCAATTGCATCCAATCAGCAACATGTCGGTGGAGCAGTTATGCCAACTTAACCAACATCTCCTCCACCTAACCATTTTGAGGCTACAAGTCCCCCACGGCAACCCGGCCACGAGGTGGGGAAATAGAGCCAATCCCACCGAAAGTCAATGATAGGGGCTTCCTCTGGCTTCATCGGGTCTGCTCTTTGTCTCTAGTTTCTTCTCATCATTGGATGCCAAGATGTCGATCTTTCCTCCCAGCCTCTTTGTCCATCCGGGTTGAGATGTTCGAGCAAAAAATCCAGGAGATGTGCTTGGAATTAGATGTTGTAAAGCATGCCTCCCTAGCAGAATCTCGGGTGGAACAAGGTCAGTCCTTCATCGGAAGGATTATGAATGAACCTGTCCTACCACATATAAAGCTTCCTGCCATCAAGCCATATAACGAGACAACATATTCGAATGATCATCTGAGCGGCTTTCGATCGATAATGCTATTCTATGGAGCCTTAAATGCGATCATATGTCGAGCCTTTCCCTCAATTCTTAGGGGACCTACTAGAGCATAGTCGTCACATTAAAGCTGAACTTCATTGACTCCTTTGACGAACTCGGTCGGTCCTTTATCAACTAGTTTGTCAGTAGTCACCGTTATTGACGAAGGTTGAATTTCCTCTCTGAGCTAAAACAATGGGATGTGAAGTTTCTGAAGAGTTTCTTGGGCCATTTTAATACGACCATATTGGAGGTTGACCATTTCAACCATGAGGTGACCATATCTGCCCTAGCTGGTGAGTATTGAAGAAGGGAGACTTATATCTGGCACTGGAGGTAAATTATCCACAAAGTCTCTCTGACATGATAGCTCTGATGGAAAAATATGCCAGGGTGAGAGAGTCCAGAAGGTCAGCACAAGCTGAACAATCAAAAAAGAAGGAGAAGAATAGCTCAGACAAAAGCCGACCAACTTTTCTTGTGAGTCTGCACCGTCAAAGGGCTCCATCGCCCAAACAACACTCCAAAAGCCCTGCGTGAAGATTTAACTAGTTTACTTCTTTACTTCGCTTACCAAGCCCTAGGCCCAAATTTTTATGGAAATAGAGCATCAGTTCCCTCAACCAAAGCCTCTTTAGGGGAATCTAACTCAGAGAGACATGATCAAATACCATCGATATCATTGCGACCATGGGCCTGATACCGAGAAATGCTGGCAGCTCAAGCAGAAGATCGAGCAGCTGATCCACTGAGGAAGGCTTGAAAGCTATAGAGGACCTATGGAGGTAGACGCTAGAGCAAAGCATCCACTCGAACTTTGACAATAGCCTCCATCAAACCCACTGATGATATGAAATGTACATATAATTGTCATGGTCGGCTCATCCAAGAGTCCGTCAGACGAGAAAGTGCCCCATCGAAAAAACTCAAGTGTGAGAAACTCACATTTTTGAAGAAAGAGCTCTAGGGGATATAATACCCCCATGACGATACACTTATTGTATCTCTAAATATAAAAAACTATAATGTACATCAAGTCCTTGTTGATAATGGAAGCTCTATTAATATTCTTTATTTTGATGCCTTTGCAAAAATGGGTTTAAGAATAGAAGACCTCCGGGCGGTAGACTCCACCTTGATGGGGTTCATCGGTGATATTATCATGCCAGAAGAAATAATTACTCTACTGGTTCGCATGGGCGAATGGCCCTGTATGGCAATTATCTATATGGACTTTCTTGTGACAAAACTTTGGTTACCATATAACGCCATCCTAGAAGACCTAGGCAAATGTCCTTATAAGCGGTGATCTTCGTCCCGCACCTCTCTATGAAGTTTTCCACATAGTGGGGGATTGGGATTGTCTAAGGAAGCCAGGCCGCCACGCGATACTGCTTTGTTGCTGACCTTTAGTCCTGAAGGCCGAAAGTCGATGAGCTCGATGCTCGGGAAGACCTTACCGAGCAGAGAGGAAAACCCATGAGGAACTCAAGGAAGTTCCACTTGAGGAAAGTCAGCTCGACCAAACCATCCAGTTTGGGTCACAGTTGAAATGGAAGCCCCAACAGGACCTGGTTGACATTCTACGCAAGAATGCTGACGTTTTTGCCAGGTCACATCTGACATGCTGGGAATAAGTCCATATGCTCTCATCTACTACCTCAAAATGGATGAGACATTCAGGCCAGTTAAGTAGGAAAAGAGAAGTTTCGCCCCTGAACGCTAAAAAGCCATCGAAGAAGAGGTTGACAAGCTCCTCAAAATCAACTTTATCGCTGGCTGACAAATGTAGTCATGGTAAAGAAGGTGAATGAAAAGTGGCGGATCTATATCGACTTTATAGGCCTTAGCAAGGCCTGCCCGAAAGACATCTTCCCTTGCCAAGGATCAATAAGCTGGTGGACTCAACGTCTGGCCATCAAATGCTGACATTCATGGATGTTTACTCGAGCTACAATCAGATTTGATGGCTCTCGAGGATAAGAAAACGACAGCCTTCATTACTGATAAGGGAACATATTGCTACTAAGCCATTCCATTTGGATTAAAGAATTTTGGGGCAACCTATCAAAGGCTAGTCAACAAAGTGTTCAAAGACCAGATAGGTCGAAACATGGAAGTCTATATTGACGATATGTTGGTAAAAAGCAGGAAGCAACCCAGCATATATGACCTAATAGAATGCTTCGCCACCCTCATGAATTATCAAATGAAGTTGAACCTGATCAAGTGTCCTTCGAAGTAAGCTCCAAAAAATTCCTGGGCTTCATGGTCTCTTATAGAGGTATTTAACAAACCCTCAAAAGATCCAAGCTCTTCAAAAGATGGTGCTACCTAGGTCTATCAAGGAAGTTCAGCGTCTCATAGGATGAATAGCGGCCCTTAATTGCTTCTTTGCTTGATCCACCGAGAAGTATCTACCTTTCTTTAAGGTACTTTATTTGGTAAAGAACTTCCCATGAACATCCGACTGGCATAAATCTTTTGAAGATCTAAAGAAATAATTTAGCTCACCTCCATTACTCAACAGCCTGAAGCTTGGGAAATCTTTATACTTGTACCTAGCTATTTCAAAAAATGTTGTCAACTTAGTGCTGGTCCAGAAGAGAACAAAGTTTAGAAGATGGTCTACTATGTCAGCAAGTTACTTCGGAATGCCAAGACTAGATAACCAGGATCAAAAAGTCGGTATATGCTTTGGTAATGATCATACGGAACTACGCCCATACTTCAAGCTTATATCGTAGTGGTTCTGACCAATCAACCAATCAAGGCAATCTTCTATCGTCCAGAAGTATTGGGAAGGATGGCAAAGTGGGCTATATAGCTGAGTGAGCATGATGTCATTACCAACCTTGCCCAGCTATTAAGGCATAGGTTGTGGTGGATTTTCTCATTGAGTATACTATCCCGAAGGATGGGTTGATAGTGGAAGACTCCGAGCAAGAAAAGACCAAGGCCTGGTGGCTACTACATGTATACGGGTCCTCAGCATGGCCAACTCCGGTGCAGGCTTGGTCCTTATGAGCTCGAAAGGAGCCCTGTTTGAATATATCTAAAAGTCAGGAGGCTGAATGTCTACACCGACTCTTAGCTAGTAGCCAAACAAGTGCAGGAAGAATTTGAGGCCTAGAAGCCAAACATGATCTAGTATCTGCAAAAGGTGCATGAGCTGCCACTTTATTTTTTAAAGCTTGAAATCATTCAAGTTCCAAGGATAGAAAATGCCCACATAGATCTTCTCTCTAGATTGGCCACCACCATCACCATGGATATGGAACAGAAGTTCCACATTGAAGTCCCAGAGAAGCCCAACATAGTGGACATCAATTCTGTGATGCAGCTTGAAACTGAGACATCATGGATTGACCCTATCTTGGCATAACTTAGAGACGGGTCTCTCCCTACAGATAAAAAAGAGGCTAGAAAGCTAAAGATGCAGGCCGCCCACTATGTATTGAACAATGGGTAGCTCTACAAGCGTTCCTTCTCCATAGCTACTCAAATACCTTAGACCATCAAAGGCCAATAATGCCCTACGAGAGGTCCATGAAGGCATTTGCAGTAATTACCTCGGAGGCCAGGCCCTTTGCCACAAAGTGCTATGGCAAGGGTACTACTGGCCTACCATGATGAGAGACTCGAATGACCTTGTTCAAGCATGCGACTCATGTGGCATCATTCGAACATCCAAGGCTTCCGTCAATGTTCTTGATGCCCATCGTAGCTGTCTGGCCCTTCGCAAAATGGGAGATGAACATCCTTGGTTTGTTTCCTTCTGCCATCGGATAGAGAAAATTCTTGTTCATGGCTATTGATTACTTCACCAAGTGATTGAGGCCGAAGCAATAGCCTAGATAACCAAGGCTCGAGCCAAAGACTTCATTTGGTGATCAATTATCTACCAATTCGGCCTCCCACATACTGTCATTATTGACAATAGTCGGCAATTTGATAACCCAAGGTTTCGAAAGTTCTGTGAAGACCATGGCATTAGCCATCGGCTCACTTCGGTGGGGCATCCGTAAACCAATGGTGAGGTAGAGGTAGCCAACCAAATGCTGCTGCAAGGGATAAAGGCCTGATTGAATAGAGCCCATGGCAGATGAGCTAATGAGCTTCACCATGTCCCATGGGCTTACCAAACAATACAAAGGATTCCAACAGGTGAAACTCCATTTAGGATGGCCTTTGGAACTAAAGCTGTCATCCCAGTCGACATAGGATTACCCTACCACCAATTTGAAGGTTACTCTGACGAAGCAAACGATGAGCAACTACAGGTAAACCTTGACCTCATCGAGGAAGTCAGGGAAAAGGCTCGAGCTAGGATGGTCGCGTACCAACAGTGCATAGCCCGCTACTATTCTTCCCAGGTAAAAAGGAAGCTAGTCCTTCCCCATGATCTTGTGCTCCGCAAAACTTCAGTCTCTAAGCCGACGAAGCAAGAAAAACTAACTCCAAACTAGGAAGGCCCCTATCAAGTAGCAGAGGTCATCAAACCCAGCACCTATCGGCTCAAAGACCTTGACAGGAAAGCCAACCCCATAATGTGGAACTCAGACAATCTTTTAGTATACTATCAATAAAATATTTCTCTACTAAACTACTTTGCTCATTGTAATAGATTTCTCCTTAATTAAATATCTTTTATCCAGATGATCATCTTTTTTCTAAGATTCTAATGAGAAATAGGTTTCCTCCCAATTGTTGATCCTATGGATCCTATCTCCTAACCCTCAACCGGGTTGAAGTCTTTTGTTATCACATTCTCTGAACCTCGGCAGGGCGGGCACTTAAATTTTTTGAATCTCGATAGAGCCGAGCACTCTGTTTCTTCGAACCTTGGCAGGGTTGAGCACTTAGTTTTTTAGAACCTCGATAGGACGAGCATAGTTTCTTCGTACCTCAGTAGGACTGAGCACTTAATTTCTTTAAACCTCGACAAGGCCGATCACTCTATTTTTTGAACCTTGGTAGGGCCAAGCATTCTATTTCTCCAAGCCTTGGCAGGGCCGAGCACTTAGTTTCTTCGAACCTCGGTAGGGTTGAGCAATTTCTTCATACCTCGACAGAGCCGAATTCTCATTTATTCAAATCTCAGTAGGGTTGATCATTTAGTTTTCCTGAACCTCAGTAGGGCCAAATACTTACGTTATCAAACCTTGGCAAGGTTGAGCATTCTACCTCTATGAACATCAGCAGAGCCGAATACATTTTGTTGTTATTCTTTGAACCCTCAACTAGGCTAAGGTCCTTCTATATTTAAAATTTGGTAGGCCTGAGAATCTAAAAGTTATTCTTTGAACCCTTACCCAAGCTTGGGGCCTCGTTATATTATTCATCGTGACCTCGACAACATCAAGTGTGTTCCATCATTTCCTCTACCAACTTTGGTAGGGCCGAATAAGAAGCTACCTCATTCTACATATGGATTTTAAAAGGCTAAGTCCCTATTTTATTCTATCTTCGAACATCGGCACATATAAGTATATTTTACTATCTCCCCAAATCATCAGCCAAGTGGAGACATCTATGACTTTTCACTCTGGCCCTTCAGTCGGAGCGCCCCTACACTACTTTTGTAAGCCTAAGTAGCTAAGCCCAACAATTGCAAAACATTTTGAGGAAATGACTACTTAGTGGTCTACAAAAAAAACTAGTATCATAAGAACAAAATTTTTGATCAAACATGTTCATCAAATTTGTTCATTACAAAAGTACAAACAATTAGAAGAAAGAAAAATAAGATTGTATTTATTAATTTTTTTATTACAAAAGGATTACAAGTGTGCTATGGCACCAAGAATGCAATAAAGAATCTTCTATATTACAAAAGGAAAGAATAACTCGAAGGCTCAACCGTGTTGCACCTATTTTGAAAGAATCTATCGAATGATGAAAGGCTGGATCAGGCTAGCTTGGCTCTTCGGCGACGTATAGAACCTTGGCGAATCTACCTCTATTGCTTCTTCAAAGTTATTTTCAATGCGCGATCTTTTTCAAACTCAGCTTCGGCGGATAAATGGGTCACAATTGAAGGATCAGCCGATGAAGGCACATAGTATCCCTCATCCTCTAGGAATGAGAAGTCCAGATCTGGATACTATTGTGCGACCTTCTATCACATCTTCTTCGCCGCTAATAGGTAGGCCTCCTTGGAAAATGAGAGCTTCTCCTAAGTAAATTTGCTCGATCTTCTCCTACCATATGTTGTATAGATGCAAGCTTGGCCATAGCACTGGCGACCTACTATTGGTAGAATTCAAACTTACAATCTTCATCGATAAGTTTCTTATTCAGTATATTTATTTCCTCTGTGGCCTCTTTCTAGGACTTCAACAAAATGCCCAGGCTTCCTCGACCGACTTATTGGCCTCCTCAAGCTTGATTTGGGTCTTAGCTAGCTCCTTAGAAAACTGGCTAGTCGAGCCCTCCTTATTCCGAAGCTCCGTAACCTCGGCCAAAGCTCAGTCGCGGGTTATTATTGCAGCACTTAAGCACTCATCTAGCATCTTTTGGAGATAATTGCTGCAGCAGAACAAGACAAGTTAGCTCGATGATAACAAAATATGTCAAAGGAAAGAAAAAGAAGTCCTTGCTTACCCGAATGGCAGAGGTATTCAGGTCCCTCGGAAGGGCATCGCTTCCAAGCAATGGTAGGCTCTCCAAGTCTTCGGGGATGTTGCACCCCTCGACCAAGTAGGAGGTCACCCAAAGCTCAGCTTCCATGCGTTCAACGTCAGAAGTATCCCCTTCTAAGCGAAGGATGGAAGCGAAACGCTTTGAGTCACGACCTTAACGACTCAAACGCATAGTTAACAAAATAAGGGGAATGTCTGGTTTGACTTGATTCCCTCCATCACCAACTCATTTGTCCAAGGGCCTCGTTTGCTAACCCTTTCTGCCGAGAGATACTTTCAACCCTCGGCACTTACCTCAGCCTCTCCCAGCTCTTGGGGAAAAGGCTCCCCCATGAGCAAAGAGATTGAAGGGCTACTTGTGGAAATGACGGCCTCCAAACCCTAGCCCCCACTATCCTCTTTATTCTCTAACACTCCTGGTGCTCCTTAGGGTCTGAAGACTACTGGGGACAGCGATGTTTAGGTCATAGATTATTGGGTAGAGGAACTTATTTATCGAAACATCTTTCTCTTCCTAAGCCTTGTCTCCCAACTCCATCGGGAGGCTACTCTTCGGTTCTTGGGACTGCATCGTCAAGGTTAGAACTGTCCAACTGCAAGCCCCGCTATGCCATCCCTAGCACTTTTTCCCTTTGGGCCAAGGCATCTTTTATTTGGTCCACCGGCGCCTTCTCCTTTGGCATCGGTACAGGGCAAGACCTAGATCCGAGTCTTCCTCTTCCTCACCACCCTCTCTCAGGGGGCTCGGGGAGCCAGGTCTAGCCCTCATCTTTGAAGGACTTGGAAAGGCCAAGCGAGACCCGAAAGGAGGTTATGGGGAAGACTTGGGGCGAGCTTGACCTTCTTCTTCTTGTCAAGGATCGGCAAGGTTGGGTGTGGCTTCTTCTTGCTCGAGCTACTCTTCAACATCTCTCTCATCTGGGCTTCAAGATTTAACTTGGCCGCTGAAGACAAAAAATGATCCAATAATTAGTCATACACAAGCAGACAAGCATGAAGTTTAATAGATCAAAGAATAAACTTACCCCAAGGATTGATGCTATTGAGGACAGTGTTAAAAAGGCATCTTCGGTCAGAATAACTCCGACTGAGAATGCCTTACTACTAAAGAGAGTTTTGAGGTCATTGATCTCTTGCCTCGATAACTGTGGAGCTCTGTTCAATCCTCAGAAAATTTTTCTCATACCGGGGGAAGAGGTACTCACCGCTCCAATGAACAATAAAAAAATAGGGCTTCCATCCTTTGATAGAGGATGGAACCCCTAAGACCTCTTGAACGTTCTTCGAGGTTCGATATAGAGCCAAAAGGAGTTTTTGGGGAAGACAATGTTGTGGCATACCTGGAATAGGGGCATCGTCACCATTATCCCATCCACTGGCATATGAAGATAAACCCCATGAAGTGTTGCCAACTATTCGAAGCCATCGTCGAGGGACAAACGCTGTAGAACTTCATCACCCCTCGATAAGTCGATGAAGAAAAGCGAATGCCCACCTTGAAGCACTCCTCGTAAAAGAAGGTTTCGGACTCTAGTTCGTCCAATACCCTCTGCCCAGAACCCGCACACATATATCATAGTCGTTGGGGATCTAGTATTCACGGTGGATTCTCTCCAAATCCATCGAAGTCATCATCGAGGCTATGCGGGTTGGGTGCTCCATATCCTCAAAGCGAATGGCAATACAAGTGGCCATGGTACTCTCCTACTGGGGACACTTAGTCTTAGAAGAGAGAATAATGGCCAAGAGTTTGAAAAGACATAGTAGGAAAAGGTGCTGGTCTCTCCTTTTTAAAGCTACCACACGAAAGGGCAGAATATCTTTAGCGAGGAACCCTAGGAGCCATGACCCTTTGGTTCAAGTGCCATGATTCTGGCTTCGCCACATGTCATTCCACTAGTCACCATTGATCAAAATTTGAGAAGGCTCCACTTGTTTGATGGGCCAAAATAAAAGCATGATGATTCGATATTTATGGTATCATTACGATGCGCCTCTTTGAATTTCGTCCTTGTCAATGAAATTCAGTTACTAGGACTCTACTCTCTAAGCCAGAATGTAAACTTTGGACTAGGGAATGGGGAGGGTGGGCAAGTGATGTGGGGTAAAAAGGTCTCCGCATAATTAGCTGACGTGGGTAGATGAACCGAGCCCACCTTGGGGTTACGACTAACCCTCATGAACCGAAAGATGCCTTACCAATGTCTGCATCAGCATCTTCGCTCGGGCTTCACCAACCGAACCTCGACTGACTGACCCTGGCTTTTTTTGCTGAATCTTATCCCCAAGCCAAAGCAACCAGACCTCAGTAGTTGGGAGTCACCTGACTGACCCTTCCCTTCGTCAACCTTTAGCCCACTCCAAACATCATGGCATCAGATCATTAAGAATCACAAGAATCTCGAAGCTCCCTCCCAAAGTGGTTCTCCATAAATGGAAGTGAAAGCTGGATAAGGCTATTCCTCTTCATAATTTGTGGGATTACGAATCCCCCAGATAAGGTATACATCAAAATGGCCTTATCATTCTTCAACTTCTATAACGGCTCTTTGAAAATCAAGTAATAGCATACCATCCCTGCTGCCTATTAAACACTAGGTCCCAGGACCCCTCAGGTAAGAGGGAACGAATACACAACAACCCTTCATTGATGCCATAACATTCCAGAACCCTTCTCTAAGATCTCCTTCTCGCAAAAATATTCTTCCATTATATGTGACCAAGGATCTCCACTGACTTGAGCATCGAAGGGTCCTCTACAGGGATTAACCACCTCAGTCCCTACAAGAGGATGTATTTTGTAGGTCCATGAGGATGGAAGGATGCTACCTGGATCCTTACATGAGCTGTCACCTCATCTCCAAGTCGAAGAATGAAAATCCACAGCAACACATAAAATGCATTTTGCTAACGCCCCATCAAACCCAAATTTCCTTTCCTAAATTGGTGACCATTAAGCACCAGGTCAAGTCTTCCTCATGTGCCAGTATTGTTTGTTCTAATACATAACCAACATTCACTAGTAAGGGTTCATTATTCACCTGATTGCACATGTCTGAGTTCTCAAGTTTGTCATCCATGTGATGTCTAAACTAAAGCTCATATGGCATTGGAGATTGACATAGTATATTAAGTAAGAACTCTATTATAGCATGTACTATGTGTTGCATATGTTGAAGTAAGTTGTTAGGGAGTAATATAATAAACTCCTCTTTGTCGATGTGTAAGCCCTAAAATTATGATGTACTCTTGAACTTAAAATTATATTATAAAATTAGATTTTAAGATAACTTTTTTAGCCTTATCATATAAGGCCATGAAAGATATAGTCAAATGAGACATCACTAGGAAGTTAATTGGATAAAGATGGATTGATATGAATATTTAAGAAAGGCCATTCAACAATACACCCTAAGTTTATGATCCATCACTTAGGTGATTATTTTGTACAAAATGCATATAATTATGGACACAAACATCTAACTTAATGATTTCAAGTACTGCTCAGAAATAAGTCTTTTGAGGGATTGGGCGAACTAGATCCAATGTAATCAAATTATCTAAGGTGTAGATGAAATTGAATTAGTGATGTATAATGTTAATTAAATGATGACTTAATGTAGCACTCTTGCTAGGTGTGTTTCGTTAGGTCCTATACTCCACTACTTGTTTGAGGTAAGATATAAATCAGATTGAGAGTTTTACACCTTATATGGATAAGTAGATGTGATTGTTGAACTGATTAACTAGGTCAAATGTCCACATGGTCATCCTAGCTTGGTGGTTGAGTGGTTTCTAGAACTAACTTCCACGATGATGCCTTGCCACATCGATATGTTCCAAGGTGGCGATATGAAGAGGATTGCATTCAGAGGAGAATACATTCTCTTGGAGAATATCACTCTCGTAAACTTTGAATCTATCATCTCCGAGGAGAAAAGTAGAGTATGGATCAGCAAGAGGACTCTAGTAACCTCCCTTTGCTTGATGATTCTTAGTTGAGAGAATTGAAAACCCACTAGATATTCCACATCTAGGTACTTTGCTCTAGGAATGTCAATAGGACATGATGGGCCTAACAATATTAGTCCTCGTCTCCATCTCCATCAAAGAAAACAATCCTCATCGCGGCCCCATCCCACTCCTCCCCTAATAATATGAATTTTTAATAAAAATGATAATGATAATATATATATATATATAAATATATAATCATAATATAGTATCCAAGTACAAGGTTAATAGGGAGAGGAATGGATGGGGCGGGGGCATCTCATGTTTGCTAGCAAAGACGCAAAAAAAAAAAAAAAAAGAAATCTCGGTTTTTTATCTCCGTCTCTATCTTCATCCTCATAAAAAATAGAAATCTTTGTCTTAAATAGAACGGAATGGAATAGATTTCCACTAAACGAGTTGAAATTAACATCCTTACTTCGATCTCCACATTTCCTTCAACATGGAAATTATCTGGCCCATTTTGTGACCACAAGCTTGAGTGGTTGGTTAGCTTTGACCCATTCTATGATACAAGCTTGAGTGGTTGGTTAGCTTACAATGCTTACAGTATCCTTTTATATCTGACTTTTCCTTGAGAAAAAAATTATGAGCTCGAGCGATCACTTTCTATTGAAAATGCAGTCGTCAAATAATTCTTTGTTTCTTATCCGCAGATGCACTGTAAGCCATGTTCTCATGGAGATGGACTTAATTTTATACGTTTGTCCTCATGAATGGTATCGTTCGCCCTTGACTAAGTTGTGTCCAACTCAGCCTGGGAGAGCCAGCGTGAGGGCTTCATTGTGAATATCTTTCAATGCATACTTACTCTACAATCCTTTCTTAAAATATGATTTACAAATCATCGGGGAAAAAAAAGAAGAAAGAAAACTGCCATTATCTTTTTATTTAAATTGGCTATGAGTAATTATGAGCATATATATAAAGTTAATTTTTTATCAATTAAATGAAAGCTTCATGCCCTCTCGCAGGAAAGGCCAGCAAGGAGTCTGATGTCTACAGTTTTGGAGTGGTTATATTAGAAATAGCATGTGGTAGAAAGCCAATTGAAGACAAAAAAAAGAATGAAAAAAAAATTTGGTAGAGTGGGTTTGGAGGCTTCATGGAAGAAGGATGTGTTTGACCGCGGCAGATGAAAGATTAAAGAGGGACTTTATTGATCAAGAAATGGAACGTCTAATGGTTGTGGGGTTATGGTGTGCTCATCCTGCAGATAATCTAAGGCCATCCATAAGGCAAGCGATCCATGTTCTAACATTCGATGCTCCAATACCAAATTTGCCACCTCAGATGCCTGTTCCGATCTATTCTCCTCTGCCAGGGGATTTGCCCAATTCTTCATCAACTCCATCCAGTTCTTCTTTGCTTTCTCAAGCTCAATATCTGGTCGTTAGCTGAAGAGTACCGGCATGTTATGCCTCAATAGAAAGAGAAGGAAAAAACAGAAGGATGGCAAATCATTTTAAAAGGACTAATTTTAATATAGTTGCATGTGGCCAGTAAAGTGTCTACAGAAGGCATGCAAGATCTATTTGGACTTCTGACGGTGTAGTATGTTTCTCTTTTGCGTGCTCTCGATTTTAGGATATTTGTCTAATTTTGCAACAACTGTATTATATAAGTATTGCCATCTCAAGCTCAAGTTTAAGCTCAATATTTGATCACTGAAAGATGGCATGTTAAAAGATTTAATATGACACCTGCACCTATTAAATTAGCATGTTTGGTTTCAGCGATACAATCAAGTTTCTTGCTACATGGCATTAGTGTTTTGGCTCAATGTAGCAGTAGTAAAGTGCTTACAGAAGCTTAAGGAAGTGTGGTATGATTATTTATTTATTATCATTATTTTTTTCTTGATAGTAAAGGGGGAGGAGACTAATGTGTCAGAAAAAGGATTCTTCCCGCATTCGTCGGATCAAACCTATAAATAGGATTAATGGTTCAGAATTGAGGGATGATCTATCAAGCCTAAATCTTATTCTTATGCTTAGAAAGAATATTATATTATTTTTTTATTATTATTGATTTTTTTTATTAAGCATTTGAAGAAGTTATTGGGTTGCACCTTCACACAATCGTACTCATAGTAGAAAGTTCGGTTCGAACCGAATCGTTGTACCTTGGGGACTCATCGCTTATAACCTGCATAAAAAGATAAAAACTAGTCCTTATGGCAGTGTTTAACTGATTTGATCAAGGCACGATTCTCATTTTCTTTTAATTTTAAATTTTTTATGCATTTAAATTTTTAAACTAAATTTTCTAGCAATTTCTTGGATGGAGTTTTTGCAAAATACAAACATATTCTCCAACACTCTGCTCGTGGACAAGCCCTGACTCTACCATGAGAGAGTGGATGTCTTCTCGGTCCCAAATCCCTTTCTTTTTCTTCTTACGCTTTAAGTGTATGGTCGAAGTATTCAAGGTCTTCTGTTGGCTAGTATCATATGCTGAGGACTTCTTATGATCTCGATCATCCTCTTTCAGGAATAGGCTGGCAAATGAAGATTGGTGAAACACTCGAGCCATGATTCATTTTTTTTTCATCCGTTCTTCAATTTTTTTCCCCTTCGCAACCAGACAGTATCATCTCTTTGGAACGTCGTTCGTGGGCACCAAGTCCTTGAACAAGGATACCCATTTCATCTCCATGGCGGCAGCCGTCTCTTTGTGGGCTCAGTTCCTTTCGAGGAAGGAAAAGTTTTTCTGCATTAGGGTTCGAAGCACTGTATGTGATCATTGGTCATGTATACATGTGAGCATGCATATGATGCGCACTGCGGTTCAATAGGCCGCACAGACGCATGACCAATGGTTGTGTGCAGTGCCCAATTTCCGCATTAGACCCATTGCAGAAAGTCTTTTCCTTCGAGGAATAGGGGAAACAATGACTAGGGTCCACCGTCATTAAATCCTGGGCCATTTTCTATTCCAAGGACTAGTTTGGACCACATGTTTGTATTGGTCATGGATGATTTTTAGGCCATGGCCTACCGCAGGCCTAGTTTAGACCCAAGTGTTAGCCTAGCCTATTTTGATCATTGTTTGCATTTGTACCATGAGTACTGGTCACATGTGAATCTAAGGAATGATCTGAATTTGAGACATTGACCATGAGCTCTGAGCGTAGGTTTTCTTTTAGCTACATTACTAGTCTTGGTTATGACTCAAACTTAACGTGGAGGACCCCACTATTTAATTCTAATTTCATGCTTTGATTGTCGTGCTGACAATAATAGAAAATATTTATTTCATTTTTCATGGGTCAAGACTTAGTTTGGGTAACCTTCTGTTTTTTGTTTCTCTTTTTTGGGACCAAGGTTTTATTTGACCCACTCGTGGGTCATTGGTCTTTTAGGCCAAGAGAAAAGTCTTGGTATCCGCCCAGTGCAGTATAGCCTGTACCGGACACCATGATTTACCCATGCATAGACATGCGTATAAGCAATGTGAAACCCATAGGCGAGCCCCATGGTATGGGCTCATGTGTGAGCGAATCACCACATCCGGTGCAGGCTATGCTGCACCGAGGACGGTATACAAAGTCTTTTTCTTAGGCCAAGACATATATGGGCCAAGATTTGATTTGGGACCTGTCTTAGGTTAGGAAAAGTCTTTGTACACCGGTTCCGGTGCAGCAAGGCCTACGTGGGCTGCACCACCTCTTCTGATTGGTCCATGTGGATCCTACATGGATGACGTACTAGGGGGTATGGCTTTGCTACGATTTACGTTCTGAACGTGACGGACATTTAAAGCGCTTCGCTTTTTTTAAAATTAACGTGCAGATGAAATGCCCTTTCCCTCCATTCTATTGTCATTTTACGTTGGATTTCATCTGTGCAAGAAAAACCTCTTTCTTTCCCCTCGCTCTAGCTTTCGGATGCTAAGGAATCAGTCTGACGCTTGAGCATGATCCTACACCCTCGCTCTGAGAGTCCGGTCGAAAGAAAATATTTTAGCTTCCAGGCTGAAATACCTGGCTACTGGAGTCTTTGTACAAAAACTTCTGAAGGAAATGTCATCTGCAGCACAGAGTAAAAAGTCCTTCTTCCCACTTCTTTGTAAAGCTCCTTTATTACACCAACTATTTTTTCTCGTTAGAGGTAGTTAATGCGTGACCAAACAGTTTAATGCGCGTGTAACTTCCTTAGAACAAAACAGTATGACATTCTGGCAGTCATAACTGTTAGAGTTTACTATTTTGTAAGCACGAATGCCATACTCTTTTAACTAGGATGTTATATCTCATGAACTGGGGTGTCGTCAGAGTGTTTCGGCCTATATTCCCCGTTATTTCCTATCCATATAGCTCTAGTGTCTTCATGCTCGGCCGAAAATCCTTTGCGATACTGCAGTTCAAACATCATGACACCCTAGCGACAACGCTACGACACCCATGCTTATAACCTTACGACACCCAAGGAGGAATTCGGCCAAAAATCATTGGTGACACCGCAGTTGAAACGTTATGACACCCTAACGTTACGCTATGACACCCATGCTTATAACCTTCGCGTTCTTTGTATGTTGCTTTCTAGGGTGTCATAGCTGTTCTATGGGGTGTCTTTAAATGCTAAAGGGTGTCGTGCTTATAACTAACGCTGGAGAGCAGGCCCGCGACACACAGGTTATGTTCACCCAAAAAGGATCTACAACGTCGTAGTTGAAACATTAAGACACCCAAGCGTCAATGCTACGACACCCCGTATGGAGAACAATCCCCGTGACACCCCGCTTTAACAGTCACGTCATCGGTGTCGTCGCCTTAAAGCTAGGGTGTCGTTAGATGAGAACTGGAGTGTCGTTAACAGCCTGAGTCGGTAATGTCGTCGTTCACGAACCCCAGTTGAAACCTGACGATACCCTAGCACAATTCTATGACACCCATGCTTATAACTGACCACGAAGAGAAGGCCCGCGACACCCAAGTTACAAACCTAAGACACCCGTCACGCTTAGGAGAAAACTTTAGCACATCCCAGGATGAAATCGGTCAGAAAATAGTTACGACATCCAAGCTCCCTTATCCTTCGATCTGGCAGCAAACACAAAAGTTACTAAAATTTCTTTTTATTCCTCACACAAATAAAGACAAGAAGAAAAGAAAAGAAAAAAGTACAGGAGCCCTCACTAGGCTTGTCATTTTCTCCGGGCGCTGCCGAGCTCCCCCCACGCTGTAGGGCTAACTCGGCGATCTGGCGCTGGAGGGACACTACTTGCCCCTCCAGCTGGCTGTTGGCCCGACGCAGGACCTCGATCTCTCTCGTTGAAATGGCCAGGTATTGCTCGGCCACCCTGTGGGGTCGCTCGCTGTTTGCGAGCGATGATGCAAAGACCTCCGCATCGACGGTTATCGTTGTGTGGCAGCTCCCATGGGGACCAGTCGATCGCCCCTCGCCTCTAGAAGCCATCTCAGTATCCAAAAATTTTGGAAGATCAGCTGAAAAGGTGATTAACGATGGCATTCTCCCATCCATATTTAAGGTACCCCTGGCGGGTGTTTCGATTGCCGAGCTATCAGCTCCGGTGCCCCTATCGTGGAAACTCACCATGTGCCACCATCTCAGTGGATGGTCAAATAAACAAAGGGTTGCGCCCCCCTCGTTGAGTTTCGGAGGATGGCAACAGAAGAAATCATTATTGAAGAGAGTGTCGAGAAGCCAAATACCCAGTTACCGTAGTAAGCTTAACGATGTCCCAAGAGGAAACCTCACGACACCCCAGGAGGAATTCGGCTGAAAATCCTTTGCGACACCCCAGTTGAAGCTAACAACACCCTAGCACCAATGCTACGAAAACCGTGCTTATAACTGACCATGGAGAGAATCCCCGCGACATTCCTGGTGGAATTTGACCGAAAATCCTTCGCAACACCCCAGTTGAAATTTCACGACACCCTAGCTTTAAGGCGACGACCCGTGGTTAAAACTGACCACGGAGAGAATCCCCGCGACACCCCTAGTGGAATTCGGCCGAAAATCATTCGCGACACCCCAGTTGAAATCTCACGACACCCTAGCTTTAAGGCGATGACACCCGTGCTTAAAACTGACCACGGAGAGAATCCCAGCAACACCCTGGTGGAATTCGACCAAAAATTCTTCGCGACACCCCAGTTGAAATCTCACGACACCCTAGCTTTAAGGCGACGACACCCGTGCTTAAAACTGACCACGGAGAGAATCCCGCGACAACCCCTGGTGGAATTCGGCCGAAAATCCTTCGCAACACCCCAGTTGAAACCTCACGACACAGTAGCACCAATACTACGACACCCGTGCTTATAACTGACCACGGAGAGAATCACCGTGATACCCCAGGAGGATTGGATTTTGACCGAAAATCCTTCGCGACACCCCAGTTGAAACCTCACGACACCCTAGCACCAATGCTACGACACCCGTGCTTATAGCTTTAAGGTGACGACCAACCCGCCTTAACAGTCAACGCACGGGTGTCATCGCCTTAAAGCTAGGGTGTCGTCAAATGAGAATTGCGGTGTTGGTAACAGCATGAGTCGGTGATGGTGTCGTTAGGCCCTTCGTCAATGTGTTATTAATTGGTGTCGTAATTTTACAGCTTCAGTGTTATTTTTTGTAACTGGGGTGTCGTGACTTCTGAATTCAGATCATAGGTATCGTATTATTTTAACGTTTGTGTCCTAATCCTTTATCAGGATATATGACACTAAATCTATGGATATCATTGTTCATGACTGTGTGCCTATATTTCCACATACGATGCTGAAATTAAAGATCAGAAAGGACACCGAAGCTTTTATCGCGACGACACCCCAGCCTGGGCTAACGACTCCCTAGCTCTAGCGCGGTGACACCCGAAAGGTGAAATCCTACGACATCCCAGTGCTCAATTTACGACACTCTAGTGTTCAATTTACGACATATATATGAAAACTTAAGAAATTATGAAGTAGAAAAGGCAAAAATATGAATAAATCGAGGACACCCTGTTCTCAATATAAAATTTGTGCATTTGCATTAAATCTGAATCAGTGTTAATATGAATAAATTACATTCAATTTTTATTCAAAGAAGAATTAAAAAATTAAGAACATTTTTCGACAATGTCGCTGATCTTTTTGTTCAGGCCCCTCTTAATATCGTCACAGCTAATTATCGCCGGTAATCTCTGACTTCCTCGTCCATAAAATCCATCTTCATATTAGGATTGTCCCATCGAGCAAGACATTCCATGTATCTCAGACAGTATAGGCCGCAATCCAGCGATCCGATCAGTTGGCTTGGGCAATCCAAAATCTCTTCCATCGGCCAAGTCATCGCTTCCTTCTTATCGCAGTAGATATGGAATGTGGTCAAGAATTGTATGCCATTTCTTTGCAATGGCCTTGTACTTAGGGTTGTGTTTAATTGAATTCAGGTGCATGAACACCTTTCTTTCCATGTCGACAGCAACCAAATGCCAGTGTAAGTTATTGGAGTTTATTATGGTGAAAAGAAACCAGAATTTGGCATTATCTTCATCGGATACATTGTCAATATCGAGGCCCCTGATGTTTCAGCGAGTTCATGAGCAGGTAATGAAGAAGTCAGACACAGAGCGGATACGAAAACTGATGCAAATATGCACTTATGGTATCGGTCCGGATGCTCTGTCCATTTGCACATCAGAAACTCCTGGCCGGCATCAATTATCTGCCAATGCAATGTAAACTGATTAATATAATTCTAAAATCAATAACTAGAACAGGTTTCTTGATATACTTACATCATCTATTATCATTTCATTGTTAATGAGATCTTGAAGATTTTTCCTTGTTACAACGCCAGAAAACATATTGGTGTAAACGATCTCGCTGGTTAGTCGTTCGCTCAAAAATTTTAAATAATAATTTGGTCATCTTCGACCGTTGTGCTAGGCTTTGACGTGCCCACTGTCTTCGCCGACTTTTTAGGACGGGTTGTCTCATAACAATCTCTGATGACCTTGGATGCCTTACGCTTCCTCGGCTCTTTTTTAACCCTCCTAACAAGAGAAGGCACTCCAACGATTTCTATGTCCATATCATCACCCTTTGGCGCAGGGGTGCCAAGTTTATTATCTGATTTGGACTCCTCTTTATTTTCATTCCTATGCTCTGTTTTATCATCCAATGAATCCCCCTCCAATCTCTTCTCCTCTGCTTTTGCATTCCCCATCTCAGTTGGACACTCGGATAAATGGTCCTCCTCCATCTTCTTCTCCTCACTATTTCCATTACCAGGCTCGCGGAGGACCAACTCCAGGGAATGCACCTTCTCTATTTTCCCGTCTCCCTTGTCCTCCTCATTTCTTGCATTACTTTCCTTTCTAAGCAGTGAACTGAGGAGGCTCTCAGCAATGGACAGCCTGTGCCTGACATCATCGAGTTGATCCTTAACGCACTCCAATTCAGTCCTCAACTTGGCACATCCTGCGCAACTATCTGTTGGTTGAGGGGCGCAGCTATCTGTTGGTTGAGGGGATGCTACATTATGCTGAAGCTTTTTGTACAAAGACTCCATTAGCCAGGTATTTCAGCCTCGAAGCTGAAATATTTTCTTTCGACCGGACTCTCAGAGCGAGGGCGTAGGATCGTGCTCAAGCCTTAGACTAATTCCTTAGCATCCGAAAGCCAGAGCGAGGGGGAAGAAAGAGTTTTCTTGCATATATGAAATTCAACATAAAATGACGATAGAATGGAGGGAAAGGGCATTTTCGTCTGCACGCTAATTTAAAAAAAAGGGAAGCGCTTTAAATGGCCATCACGTTCAGAACGTAACATCATAGCAGGGCCATACCGTCCGGCACGTCATCTACGTAGGATCCACGTGGATCAATCAGAAGAGGTGGTGCAGCTCACGTAGGCCTTGTTGCACCGGGGCCGATGTACAAAGACTTTTCCCTTGGGTTATAGGCTGACAGTGGGCTAAGGCTAATTCGGATCAAGATCCAATTTGAGATCATAATTTGGTCATGACGTGTTTTGGATGACGGCCCAGATTGGATCACAGTCCAACCTAATCTAGGCTTAATTGAGCATGATTTTTTATTTATCTCTTAACATTTATGCTATTAAGTATAACCTCGGGGTATAACTTTGCCTTGGCTATAATAGTCATTTGGGTTATAACCCAACCTAATGTATGAAAGAGTGTGATTCATTAAATTTTGGATCTTGATTTGTAGTTATTTAATTATATTATTATTTAATGCATATTCTATAATTCTATTGCAATTTTGTATATTGCACTCTCTCTGAATTTTAGGCTAAAATTTCTAGATAATATTCTCATGCTGTCAACTTATTATTTATTTGCACATTCTTAGATTTGACATGATTTGAATATTGAAATATTGTTTATACTTTATTAAGTTTGTATTATTGATTTATGTGCAAAATAAATATATATTATAATGTAAACTTAATGCATCAGAAAATTGGGTATATTGTAGCAATACTAATTCGACTATATTTTGATTGGTTGGTACCCACCTATCGTGCAACCAATCATGACAAAATTTTGATGATAAAATAATTATGATAATATAAAAAGATTGTAATGACACTAGGAATCCATACTAATGTTTTAAAATTTGGACCGGACAACAAATCAATTTTAAATTTGGGTCATGGGTCAATCGGTTTGACCGAATAAATCGATCCGATCGAACTGGATGATATCATAATTATTTTTTATTTAATAATATAAAATAATAATATAAATATTAAACTATAGAAAATTTGGTTTGTATGGTTGATACCATATGTACCAGCCATCATGTAGCTAGTATACCCAGGATTCTCATCGGAAGTAAAATTACAAATAGCTCTAGTAGTTCTTTTATCTGTAGGAAATAGACAGAGAAAGCTCGCTTAATTGGACACTTCCACATAAACTTGCACAAAATTTCTAAACAAATAGCTCTAGCTTCCTATGAGTACTGCATCAGAGTTCAATATTTATATTATCTGTTTGTAAAATTACAAATAGCTCTAGCTTCCTATCAGTACTGCATCAGAGTTCAATATTTATATCATCCAGTCATCGACCTACAAAGGAACTGAAAACAATATTATCTGTTGCCCAGTCTTGTAAGTAAAATTACATCGTTCTTTTATCTGTAGCTAATATTGTTTTCAATTCCCTTGACATATGCAAAATTACATAGTTCCAGCAAATTATATGTTGCCCAGCACAATCAAGTTGAAATCAAGATATTCTTGTCTTGTCTTCCCACCTGGAGCCAAAATCATCTCTCCTACAGCCAAGTCTCCATATTCTCTTGGCCAACATGTCAAGAGGAGGGAATTCTTTTAAGTTCATGAAATTTATGTCAATCCAGGGATTCCTTAACAATAACTTAATTATCTGTTTCTTGAAAAAAAAATCTCATATCATAATAATATTAGTGGACTGTTTTAAGAGTAGCAAAAATTAAGTTGGGGGTCATACCTGAAGTCGTTTTCTAGCAACAGCAAGGTGCAGAATGTTGTTTCCCTTCACATCCTTTGAGTTAAGTATAAAGGAAACTGCATAAAGGAAAGTCATAAAATTCAATAAGAGTACAAGATAATAAAAATAATGATCTAAAAATAATTTAATATTTCATAAACCAACATACTAAACATCCAATTGTTCACAAAACAACATATTGATAATTAAAAATATTGAAAGTTATTCAATAAAAGTTCAATATTGTCATTTAATTTTTTGGAGAAGGTGATAGCCAATCTTCTTTATCCAAATCATTGCCACTCATTCTATTTTTAGCAACTATTGCATTATCACCATCTTCAATAAACATCAATTCTTCTTCACCATCTTAAAAAAATATATACATGAATCAAAATGTGTTTATTTGAATATCAACAAGCAATATCCATTTCAAGATTAACCTTTGGTCATGTAAATTGATTCATTGTCGCACTTTGGTTGCTCTTCCATCATGTTTTCCAATTCCTCATAGTCAAGCTCTCCTTCCACTTCTCCTTCCACCATCCAAAACTCAGTTTTCTCAATTGACTCATAATTAATTGGATCATAAGGTCTATTTCTCAAATTGAGCCTGTAAATTATAATTAAGATCAAATCAATATTGCAAGAAATAAATAAAAAGAACATTTTAACAAATAAAAATATGCTAAAAATAATAAAATTTGTTTGTACCTATTTTGCAAATGCAAATTGTAGTGAACATATACCAAGTCATTAAGTCTTTCATGCTCCAATCTATTTCTTTTCTTGGTATGCATACGTTCAAATACACTCCAATTGCGTTCGCATCCGGAAGAAGTGGCGATTTGACTAAGAAGTCTAATTGCTAGCTTTTGAAAATTAGGAGTATCACAACCAAAGAATCTTTACCACTCATCTATATAAAAGAAAAGAACTATTACATAAATATATTAAATAACTATAAAAAAATTAAAAAAATTAGCTTCATTCTTACCTGAACGAGTAGTCTTGCAAGTAGTGTATGCAAGTGGTCTACTAAAAGTCTTCAATCTATCCCTATATATTGCCATCTCATTCATTAATAGGGATGATTTAAATAAAGTTTGCTTTTCAACCACCTCAATAATAACACGAAGAACCTCCAGTTTTTTGCATAAGTTTTGTTCATCATATAAAAATGCTGGATTCAACTAATATGCCAACACATTGATCCTTTTACGCAACATCTTATGCCAACGAGCTTTGATAATAGTAGTATAAGGCTTATACAAATTCTTCTTATTCTTAAACAATTCCTTGATACTTTTTTTAGCCCTATATAACCCATCATATACATAACCCCGATAGGGAATACAACAAATATTCCTCTAATAAGATCGCTATTAGTACGGTCAAGCACGCAGTTGCGATATAATCAACAAAAAACACACAGAATAATAATAGGAACCAAAATCAAAGAAACAGCGAGAGACGAGAATTTTATGTGGTTCACCCAAACTGGGCTACGTCCATGACGGCACAGGATCTACAAGGCTTCACTAAGAGTTGAATCAGGTACAAGCCCTCAAAAACACACTCTCTCATAAACTCTTATGATCTCACTAAAAGATTACAAAACCCATTTTTTTTCTCTCTTTGCAGCACACAGAGGTCCTCACCGAGCCTTCAATTTATTTCACACGTTCGTAACTCCCATACGAGATTTTTGTTGCGGGCGGTTGCAGCTGAGATGACACATCAAATCCTCCTCCAAAAGCTTCCTTCAGTAACTTTGGATAATGGCCAAAACATCCTCAACTAACTCCCTAAAATCTATCCAAATATCATGTTTGTTACTTCTGATAATGACCAAAACATCCTCAACTAACTCCCCAAAATCTATCCAAATCTAATGTTTGTTACTTTTGGATAATGACTTATTTGCCAATTCCTTCGTGAACTCTGATTTGGAGCTTCCTCTTGATGAAATTAATCTTCATCCATAACAATCTCACTTGGAGATTAATGACATCACTCTTAGATCTACATTCTTTCTCTGTGTCGTGCTCTCCTGATCTATCTCTTGGAAAGCTTCACCAAGTTGCAATAGAGACTCAACTTGTCTCTGCTCACAACCTTGGTGAACATATCTGCAGGGTTTTTAGCTCCATCAATTTTCTCCAGCTTCAACTGCTCCTCATCCAATGCACTGCGTATGAAATGATACCTAAGCTGAATGTGCTTGGTTCTTGCATGAAATGCTGGATTCCTTGCCAAGTGAACTATGCTCTGGCTGTCGCTCCATAATGTATTACACTCGTGCTCCTTGCCGAGCTCCTCCATCAACCTTTATAACCAGATCATCTCTTTACTAGCTTCAGTGATCGCCACATACTCATCTTCTATAGTTGACAATGCCACTATCTTCTGCAACTGAGATACCCAACTCACTGTTGTATCACCGACAGTGAAAACATAACCAGTGGTGCTCCTCCCATTGTCTTGTCACCAGAGTGATCGGCATCTACAAATCCATGTACTTGAAGACTATTACCTCCATAGCACAAACTGTAAGTTGATGTACCCCTGAGATATCTCAAGATCTACTTCACTGCATTCCAGTGCTCCTTGCTTGATTCTGCATGTACTGCTGACTGCTCCACTGCTTGTGCGATATCTGGTCTTGTGAAAACCATTGCATACATTAGACTTCCCACAGCTGAGGCATATGGAAGGAACTCTAATCATCTCATCCCTTGCCTTCTGAGTTGTTGGACACAACTGCTTGTTGAGCTTGAAGTGTGCTGCCAAAGGTGTTGACACTGCCTTTGCATTCTCCATATGGAACCTCTTCAGTACCTTCTCTACATAGTCCTCCTGAGATAGCCACAGCTTCCATTGCTTCCTATCTCTGATCCTCATACCAAGAATCTGCTTCGCCTCTCCCAAATCCTTCATTGAGAACTTCTTTGCCATCAGTTTCTTGAGCTCTTCTATCTTCCTCATATGGAACCTGCTACAAGCATATCGTCCACATACAAGGATAAAATAATAAACTCATTTGTAATGTACCTCTGAAAGTACACATAATGATCTGACTGGCATCTGGTGAAGCCTTTCTCTAGCATGAAACTGTCAAACTTGAGGTACCATTGCCGCGGAGCCTGCTTCAGACCATACAAACTTTTCTTCAATCTGCAGACCATGTCATCCTTTCCCTGACCTGGAAAACCTTCTGGCTGGTGCATGTACAGCTCCTCCTCCAAATCTCCATGAAGAAATGTTGTCTTCACATCTAACTGCTCTAGATGAAGATCCTCCACTGCTACCATGCTCAGAATCACCCTGATGGATGTCATCTTGACTACTGGGAAAAAGATCTCCTGGAAGTCAATTCCCTCTTTCTATGCATAACCCTTGACAACTAACCTTGCATTGTATCTCTTGGTACCATCGACCTCATTCTTCATCTTGTACACCCATTTGTTGAACAGAGCTTTCTTGCCAGCGGTAACTTCACAAGATCCCAAGTCTTGTTTTGCTTTAAAGAGTCCATCTCCTCTTTCATAGCCAACTCCCACTTGACCTTAGCTTCATCCTGCATGGCTTCAACAAAACATTCTGGCTCTTCAGAATCTATGTACAAAATATAATCATTAGCAGGAATACCTCTGTGATGGCCTGGTAACCCTCGTGGTCCTCCTCAACTGTGGGGACACCGGCTGAGGTACTGATGTATGCATGTGGATGTCTGTTCCAACCACATCTTCCTCCTCCACATCCTCGGAGTTTTCATCTTCAGTTTGCACTCGAGAATTTCTCCATCTCTGACAGGATCGAGTTCTATAAACTCCTGTTTCTTTTCTTCCACTGCATCCTTCCTATCTTTGTAAGTATGCTCTTCATCAAATACCACATTCCTGCTCCGAATGATCTTATTGTTCTGAAAATCCCAGAGCTTGTAGCCATACTCATCGCCACCGTATCCAATGAAAACACACTTTGTAGACTTGGAGTCTAACTTACTCCTCTTCTCTTTCTCAATCAGAGAATAAGCAATGCAGCCAAATACTTTAAGAAAAGAAAGTTTTACCTATTTTCCTATCCAAACCTCCTCTGGAATCCCACCATCCAATGCACTGGATGGACTCCTGTTGATCAAATACACTGCGGTGTCCAGTGCTACCGCCCAAAAATATGTAGGTAGACCTGAGTCAAACCTCATACTCCTCTCTCTCAAGAATGGTCATGTTCATTCTTTCTGCCACACCATTCTACTCTGGTGTCCCTGGAACGGTCTTGATCCTTCTGATTCCATGCTCTGTAGTAGACATCAAACTCTCTGCTGCAGTATTCACCACCGTTATCTGTCTTGAGACACTTGAGACTTGCTCCAGTCTGGCTTTCACACATGACTCTCCATCTCTTGAAGATGCCAAAGACCTCAGACTTTTCTTTCATAGCAAACACCAGACTTTTCTGCTGAAATCATCTATAAACGTGACAAAGTACTTATTGCCCGCATATGATGCCACTGGTGCTGGACCCCAGACATCTGAATGAACCAACTCCAGCCTTTCAGTCTTCTTCTGAGTTCTTGCTAACTGAAAACTCACTGCTTTCTGCTTACCATAGATACACTCTTCACAAAACTCTAGATTCACCTTCTTTAGCCCAGGTAGAAGCTCTCTCCTGTGTAGAATATTCAAGTTCTTCTCACTAAGATGACCGAGCCTCCTGTGCCATAATGTAGTCACTGTACCCGTGTCTCCTGCTGCCACTGAAACTGAACTCTCACTGTCTACCAAGAAGTAGAGAGTGCTGTCCGCTTCCCTTTGACAACAACCATAGACCTTTAGTAATTTTCACTGAGAATTACCAAAAACGGATACATAACCCTCAACATCAAGCTGACTGATAGAAATTAGGTTTTTCTTTAACTCTGGGATGTATCTGACTTGTGCAAGTCTCAATTCTCCGCCTGTCATTGGCTTCAGTACAATTGTTCCTTCTACCAACAATTCTGCACTGCTGTCCATTGCCAACTGTGATATGACCAAAATCTCCTTGGATAAAATTAAAAATAGGTGTCTCTTTGAGCTACAATGGTAAGAAGCCCCTGAGTCTACAAACCACATATCTGAGTTTGCCCCATCGCGGCTGACAGGCACACATCCTCAAAATTTGGCTCAATAGTACTCACAACATTTGCTTTCTGACCTTCTATCTTGCTCTCTGCACCTTTTTCCTTCTTCTTACCCCAACAATCCTTGCTCATGTGACCTTTCTTCCCGCAGTTCCAACACTTCATGGGAAATCTCCCTTTGGACTTTCCTCTGCTCTTGGACTGGCCTTTCTCTGACTTCTTCCTCTCCTGTGATCTTCCTCTGGTATCCACCATGAGTGCAGTACTTGTAGAAGTCCCACCCACAGCCTTTCTTCTCATCTCATCATTCAATATACAACTAACTGCATCATTGAATGTAAGGATACCTGATACCGAGTTGCTGACTGTCATCACAAGATTGTCCCAACTCTCTGGCAAGGAACATAAGAAAAGAAGCCCTGAATGAATCATCAAAAGCAACAGAGACCGACTTCAATTGATTAATCATCGAGTTGAACTCATTCAGATGCTCCGTCACTGAACTATTCTCAGCCATCTTCAAATTGAAGAGCTTTTTCATGAGAAATATCTTGTTTGAGGTGAAGGTTTTTCATACAGCTTTGTTAAAGCGGTCATCATATCCACGGTGGTCTTTTCCTTTGCAATATTATACGCCACTTGAGGTGTCAACGACAATCTGATCGTGGCAGGGCTTTCCTATCCAGAATCATCCAATCTGAGTCGCTCATTGAATCCGGCTTCTTTCCCTCTAATGGAAGGTAAAGATCCTTCTGATATAGGTAGTCCTCAATTTGCATCCTCCACCATCCGAAATTGTGACCATTGAATTTCTCAATTTTGATCTTGTCTTCTGCCATCTCTTTGTTGATTTGTTCGACCGTAATAATATGAAGAAAACCAGGCTCTGATACCAATTTGATAGGGAATACAACAAATATTCCTCTAATAAGATCGCTATTAGTACGACCAAGCATGCAGTTGCGATATAATCAACAAAAAACAGAATAATAATAGGAACCAAAATCAAAGAAACAGCGAGAGACGAGGATTTTACGTGGTTCACCCAAACTGGCTACGTCCACGGCGGCACAGGATCTGCAAGGCTTCACTAAGAGTTGAATCAGGTACAAGCCCTCAAAAACACTCTCTCAGAAACTCTTATGATCTCACTAAAAGATTACAGAACCCTTTTTTTCTTTCTCTACAGCACACAGAGGTCTTCACGAGCCTCCAATTTATTTCACACATTCGTAACTCCACACGAGATTTTTGTGGTGGGCGGTTGCACTGAGATGATGCCTCAAATCCTCCTCCAAAAGCTCCCTTCGGTGACTTTGGATAATATCCAAAACATCCTCAACTAACTCCCAAAATCTATCCAAATCTCATGTTTGTTACTTTTGGATAATGACCAAAAATCCTCAACTAACTCCCCAAAATCTATCCAAATATCATGTTTGTTGCTTTTGGATAATGACTGATTTGCCAATTCCTTCGTGAACTCTGATTTGGGGCTTCCTCTTGATGAAATTAATCTCATCCATAACAAACCCATAGCCGGCTTCTCATCAGAATCACAAATCCATAATAAACGTATCAATGGACCCATAATCTTCACTATGATCAAACAATTTTTTAAAAATTTTCATCCAAAATAATTTGCTTCACTTCTTTACCTTTTGACAACATAAGAAATTTTTTGAAGTCCGAACAAATAACCAAAGCTTGTAAGTAGTCCTTATGATCATGCAAACTCTTCAATGCAAAAAAGTGTGGCAAAGTGGGTAGCTCGGGATGAACAATCTCTGTCCAATTTGGTTGTTTTCTTAACCAATTCAAAACCCACTTATGATTGTAGATAAATACGGTTATCTTTGAAGCAAGAATGGTCAAGCTTTGTACAATAGGCATTTCTGCAATATCTTTCATAATCAAGTTGATGCAATGGGTTGCACATGGAGACCAATAAATATCAGGATATTTCTTGTGAATCTTCCAGCTGCCTTATAATTAGCTCCATTATCTGTCACCATATGAACCACATTTTGTGAACCAACCATTTCAATAATTTCAGAAAATAAATTGCATAACGTGTTTGCATCTATAGTAAAATCTGAAGCATCAACTGATTTAATGAATGAAATCCCTTTAGGACAATATACCAAAAAATTGATCAATGGCCTTTGCCTTGTATCAGTCCATCCATCACCCATGATAGTACATCTTGTTTCAGCCCAAGTCCTTTGAAAAGTATCAATAGTCATCTTGATTTGTTGCTTGCAATCTCTCAATAAGTTTACTCTCATTGCATGATAAGTAGGGCTTTATATCCATGGCCCATGCTTGCTATTTTGCCAACTGCAACTTGAAAAAAAGAAGAATCACATCATTCAATGGAATACATGCATCATAAAACCACATAGCAATCGCCATATCAGTATCATTCCATCTTTCTTTACTTTGCATGATAGCTTTTATGCTAGGTTGGATAGAATCATTTGTTTCATATTTGAAATAAGCTTCAATATTACCAGTAGCTTTTCTCTTCCCTTTTGAGGATGCACCAACACCAATATTAGTTTTTTCTACTTAGGAATCTCATGAACATCATCACCTTCAAATTCATTGATCGATTTACCATATGGACTTATATCATTATAACAACTTTCTTTTGTTTTGCTTTTTGAACATTCTCTTGCAAAGCTCCTTGTACTAAAAAGTGAACGTCCGAAAGAACTTTTTTACATGAATCAACATTGCCTTTTGTTTCAGCAAGATGTTGCTTCATTCTGTTAATCCCTCCACCTGCATTTTACTTTGGCAAAAGTTGCAAATAAAGACCCTCTTTCCTTGAGAATTTTGGCCCTAAGTAACATATCTCCATGCTATATCTTTTTTTGAATGCTTATATCAGAATAAACTTGTTCATTAGATTGTGCTTCACATGATGGTATTGACTGTGATCCAATTGCTTCCATTTTTCTACAATTTACATAAAAAAGGCCACATACGTATACATATATATATATAATCATTGAAAAAGCAAACAAAAATAACAGCTCACCACCACATATAGTGCGCAAACGCACACGCACACGTATATCTATGTAAATTTAAAATTCATCAACTTAATTTCAAGCCAGACAATAATAATAGTTACCAACATAATTTCATTAAGCAACAATTAATTCAAATCAATTGATGTTATGCATATTAGTAAATAATATCAAATCATAACAATAAAATAATAAATAAAATAATCATTAATTTCATACATGATCAATAGTAATGTATATTATTAATATAATCATTATTTTATTTTTTTGTTTATTTTGGAAGAAGAATTGCAACACCTCTTCCATGGTTTCACCATCCAAAAGTCCAAAACAAACTAAAAAAAAACTAATCAGAAGGTCAAGGGTCGTTTTAAAAGAAAAATTGCAGCACGCCAGCATCTCTTCTATGGTTCCACGCCCAAGGGCTAAAAAAACTTAAAAAAAAAAAAAAAAAACAGAGGGTTCTGTTATTCTTAGAATCGTGAGAATCACTCGATCACATACCCCTTAAGGACGTAAAAAAACTTCTAGAGTATTATATGTGCTTACTTTTATCCAATCACATCCTATATGACATATTATTCTTGTAGTTAGATTTTCGGGGTAAAATTATGGAGTCATATATTTTGAAAAGGAATATTTTTCAACCATACTTTGTTTTATATATTTTCATAATGATTAAGATATCTGCAAGGTACACACAACTGGTGTCCTTGTATAGCAAGACTTTTGGAGCTTTCCACGATTCCAACCAAAGGCCAAAATAAACTAGAAAAGAAAAAATAGTCTAAAAAAATAGAATCACTCAATCACATGCCGTCTCTTCTTCCACGATTCTTTGGGCCAAAATAAACTTAAAAAAAGAGGAACAGGTTCCGTTGTTTCAAAATAAACTTAAAAAAATAGAGAAACAATGGAACAAAACAGAGAAACAGGTTCCGTTGTTCCAAAATAAACTTAACAGGTTCCGTTGTTTCAAAATAAACAATAGAGAAACAATGGAACAAACAGAGAAACAGGTTCCGTTGTTCCAAAATAAACTTAAAAAAATAGAGGAACAGCAGAACCTATTTAGCTTCCGTTGTTCCAAAATAAACTTAAAAATATAGAGGAGCAGGTTCCGTTTTTTCAAAATAAACTTCTTGTTGTTTGTGTCTTCGTGAATCATGACTCATGAGAATCACATCGTGGAGCCTGCCACCTCTTCCATGAGTCCATCGAAAGGGCAAAACAAATTTAAAAAAAAATCAAGGGTCAGGGTCAATGGAAAAGCACTTTTCCTTTCTATTGTTCCCTTGTTCTTGTTCGTCTTTCCGCAATAAAAAAAAAAAAAAAAAGCTAGCAATTAAAGTGGAAAAGGAAAACGAAATAAGAACCCTCAACCGTTGAGGAGAGAAAGGTTTAGAATAAAAAATTTTACTTTTGATCGATAGCAAAATCATAAGGATGGCTACTGAAAAAGAAGAAGAAAAGATTAAATTTCAACTTTCAATCCTTTAGTATTGTTTGATCTGATGCCTCAGGAGTCGGAGCTCTGTGGTGCTGTATGAATCCATCGCCCACCTACTCCTCTCATAATTGAAAACCCAAAAAAAAAAAATCTAACCCTAATTTCATTTATTAAAACTAAAAAGACTAAAAACCGAGGTTAGATCGGTTCTTCAAAACCCAACCGGTTCAATGGGTTTTACGGTTTTGACCGGGTCATCTACAAGTCAGCTTTAATAATAAAACCAGACCGGACTGATGACCAATTTCCCGATTGGACCGGTTCAACCGGTCGATCCGGTCCGGTTTTCAAAACATTAATCCATACAGATGATGGTCATATCCTATTGGAGTGTCATTATTGGTAGGATTTTTGGTAGAATAAAGAAAGTAAATTAAATATTATATTCTTAGAAGTTTTAATATACCCTCTCGGTATTAGCTTTTAAGGGTATAATATTTATTTGCTTTATCATGTTGAGGAGTCCTATTTGTGTGTTATAATGGGGATTCTTAGTTGGGATTGTAATGACATAAGGGCTCATAAATCTAATTGTAATCAAGTTAATTTGATAATGAGGAAACTTATTTTTGAGTAGCATGATCTAATTTGTATGCATAATAAATTTATTTATGATTGCTTCCGTAACATTTTATAATGGCAATGTCATTGTCTACCATCAAAATATTTATGGGACTAATTATGAGGACTAGAGAGAGTCTTTATTATTTATCTTGCTATGAATATAAACTTAATCTTGAGAACTAATGAGTATGCTAAACCCACTAACAATGCTTCTATTATAGGCAAAATTTTTTGACAAAATTAACCAAGTTAGAAAAGCAATTATTTGAGATTGCTCATTTCCATATTTCCATTTTGTTGTTAAAATAAATGTAGCTGCTCCTTTTAGTTAGCTTACTTCCTTGAAACTTTTGGTGCTAGTCCTCAACATAGAAGAGTGGATGAAAATTCTTCAGTGTTGTAGTCTAGACATTTGGGCATATCTCTAGGTAAAGGCTGGGGACATTGATTATGATAGATCCATTGATATTTTTGGCTTCTCTTAGAATATCTATTAAGAAAGGTTTTAATAAGTGTAATATATAATCTTGCTCTTTTATAACATCATTGTTTTTTAAAGGTGAGATATTTAGTAGACTCAATGTCCTCATGAGATATGTCCCATATGCATCAGCTATTGATATATTGTTGTATGCTCGAGTATATACATATTCTAGTATTGCTTGTATAAGTGTGCTTGCAAAAATGCTTGATTAATCTTGGATTGAGTTATTGGAATGCTTGCAGAGCACTACAAATTGTAAGCTCCTATATAGGTAATCTAATCATCATGAGTTGATTAGATATTTTGATATTGAGATGCAAGCTTTGTTGCTTGGTCACGAGACTATTTATACTTTAATATATATTATTTTATATCTCTCTTGAATATGATATTTTACATTGTTGGGTATTTATAATCTCATTTTGGTTTAATTGTTCTTGTAAAGGTACTTATTCACATTGACATTCTCTGTTGTGGCTACATTTTATGTTATTTAATTCGAAGAAGTATTTTGCCTAAATCATGACAAATATTGTCCAAGTGAGAGACTATTAGAAATTTTCTAGTATGTAGACTAGTATAGTCATTATTCGAATTAAATAAACATCAAATTAATAGAGTATTTTGTGAGTCCATTATGTTCAAGATCGCCATTTATGTTATTGATTATTTGATACATTTAGAGTGTATTATCATAAGGAAAGATTCCTATCCTTATCCTATAAATATTGCAATAGCTCTATTGAGCTATAATACTTTTTCTACCTACAAGGTAAAGGAAAGTATTCTCCTATCACACACAAAAAAAATCCTAATGAGGTTTTGCATTATAGGGAGGTTACGGATCTAGCAATGAATCCAAGCATGATTTATTTTATTTGTTATAAGGACATATACTTCTGATATTAAAATTATCGATCCTATTTTTGGATTTGTTGAATCCAAATTTTATATTATAGCAATCCCATGCCACTCTAATCCCATATAGTGAGCCAAATGGAGCCTAATAATAAAGAGCAGATCTAGGCTTACAATCTGGAGTCTAGCTCATCATCTAAGGATCCTTCTTATTTTCTAATTCAACCATTGGTTTGGAAATCTAACTCATGCAAAAGGGAAAGCTATTCCTTTGAATATAAGATTGGATGCTCCTTAGATTGGGCCAAAAAATTGGATATTCCTTATATACCAGAGGCCCTAACCTCCTCTTAATCTAAAAAAGAGCAAAAATTATCAAATCTACCTAGCATTGAGAAAGGTGTCATGGTGGAATGACTAGAGAGAGAGAGAGAGAGAGAGAGAAGAGGAAGAAAAATCAATGGTGGGATCAATTGAAAGAGAGTGATAAAGAGGGTATGGCATTAGTAAAAACATAGGAGAGCATCAACTAAAGTGAGAGTGAAGGAGAGAAGGAAGGAAACCCACATTCGAGGGGTTATCAATCAATTGGTGGTCAAGGTTTGGTAAGAAGAGTTGATCCCATAAGCAAAGATGATATCTACAAATAGGAGAGAAAAAAGGAAGCAGATTGCATAATGAAAAAGGGAATCGGTTGAGGCTCTTTTGCTAGCATAGCAAGGATATTAGACCATTGAAGGGAATCAAGGTACATAGGGGTTTAGCTAGAATGAAGAGGAAGATCCCAAAAAAAATAAAGGACCGTTAAAATAGAGGAAACCAATGTGAAGATTTAAGAGAGAGACTAGCACAATGGCAATCAGTAAAAAACTATAATAAGAGAAAAAGGGAGAAAATTAGGGCATGATTAAATTAGCAAGGGGAGGGAGTAAAAATAGGGAAAGAAAGTTAATTGATGGTTTTGAGATTTTCTTACATGCCTTTGCCCCATCGATGAATTCAACATTAGGATAACAAAGATAGAAGGAGGGGAGGAAGAATTCCTAGCCCCTCAATGATTGGCCTGGGACAAATGTAAGGGATGTAGTTTGCCCCTGCTTGGCTGGCTCAAGTAAAGATGTAAGGGAAGCATAACATGATCTCAACCCTCTTTCACAATTAATTTAATAGAAAATGAGTGGCATGTTCAATCATGTCGTTCTAATTGGGTGGCAGGGGAAAGATGGCTAGAAAGTAGCACTACTTGAAAAGAAAAAGAAAGAAGCGAAGATGAAGTAAGAGAAAAGGAAATAGAAGATGTGGTCAAATTGAGCTAGGGCTCGAAACGTACTTTAGAAGTAGAAGAGTTATAAGGGTTTTCCTTAAACTAAGGTCCAAGGACTATTCTTCTAGTTTGATAATACCTAACTCTATATATATAATAATCCAATTCGTATGCCATAGGCAAATTTTGAAAATAAAAGTGAGATAATATTAAAAGAAAATTAAGGAAGTGGTGCATTGATAGCCCTCATTATAATCACAACAAACATTGATATAATTTTAAGTAGAATACAATATAGAAGAACAACTTATATCAACTTTTTAGATAAAGTATTCTAAATTAACAATTCTTTGTGCATAAATATTAGAGCTCTACAAACAACTTAAAAATTAATGCCTAATTGAGCTAGAATTTCTTTTCAAAATTTATACAAATATTTCATAGGGAATAAGATTGTAAGTTTTTCCCTAGAGGAAGGAATCTTTACCTAGAAAATTCTCTTCTCTAGTCTCTAGCATCAAAACCTTCATACATTGCAGTATTTAAATTTGCCAAAAAGGAGAAAAAAATATTTAAGAACTGATTTGGTGCTACTATTGCTCTTATGATTTTTGTTCCTCTAAAATTTAGTGAATACGATGACAGAATTGATGTTGAAGATGGTCTTTGCGTAAAACTTATGGTATTCCTTTCTTTTTTTTACTCATTTTTTTAAAATATTTCTTTTATTGTTTATTGACAAATAATCTTTGCTGCTAAAAAGTATAGATATTTTGCAATTAATTTTCACACAAATCGTATTTCTCAGTTAATCTAGTTCATTTGATATTTGGAAACTAAAATAAACAGGACTAAAGGAAATAACAGACAACGTTAATGGAGCTTTAGGCCAACAGTAATGGTGGTAGCTAGAGAGGGGTTGGTGTAGATCTTGATGATGCCTTTAGCCACCACCATGTTGAGGATGGAGGTGATAACAGTTGAAGGATTGGCTATGACATTATATGCAACGAGGCATGCATGATATTTTTATATAGACGTAATCTACATTGTAAGTCATTTAGTGATTGTTTCTAAGAAAAAGCCATGTAGATTATCTATGCAGAAATAAGTCTACATAGATAATCTCAAGTTAGGAACATGACAACCATCACATAACTATAGAGTGTGACCTCACAAGTATGCAAGGTATCTATAATGATATGACCAAATAACTGAATAGTAGAACATTTTAAATTTAATATTTATCATATCCATAATAAATATTCAATAACTTGTATTAGACATTGATACTAAATATGATCCAATATAATCAAAACTGATCCTATCATGGTGCAGATATGTTCTTGCTCAACTAAAATCTCTCCTACCAATGTCCTAGTAGATCTACTTATTTAAATCTAAAGCATGAGAAGATTGAATTATGGACTACTTAGTCAACAATGATCACCTCGATAAAATGACTCATATAGAAAATAAATAATAAATATGTCATGCATTTGAGTAAGTTATCATATCCAAAAATAGTAAGGAAAAAAATTTGATTTAAAATGATAAATTGAATGAATCATAATTCATCTTGACTAGCTTGATTATGCCCATGATTATGTACTCAGAAGCGATCAGATTACAACACCCAATGTTGTCCCAGATAGCAACCCAAGAGGGGGGGGGGTGAATTGGGTCTTTTAAAATTATTATACACTTTTGAAGTAAAACCTCCAACTTAAAATAAATCATAGATATGCAATAGTTAAGACAGAATATGCAAGGAGAAGATGAAGAGGAAGAGACAAAGAGACAAGCACGGCAAACATTAAAATTTTATAATGGTTCGGTGTACCTACACCTACGTCCACTCCCAAATACCTCTTGGGTCCATATATAATCAACCTTGATTACAGCAGAGTTGTTTTACAAGATCACAATCAAACTTGTTTTTTCCGGGTGCACAATGAACCCAGCTGGTTTCTAAGGATCACCAGCACAAAAACCTTACACACAAGCAACTGCTTGCACAAGGCAAACTGCCTCAACTATTCAATCACCTGATTGACTCAGTTCACAAGAAGAATAAGAATGTTTGATACAATAACTGCTCCTTAAATGAGCAAATAAGATAAGTTAACTAATCAAACAAAGAGATAGAAATAAAAGCCTGATTTGCAGATTTCTATGGCTTGATTCTTCTCCTCTTTCTTGCTTTTGAATGGATCTTCCTTGAGTATTCTCTTGAAGCTCGGAAGATCAGTTGAAGAATAGGAACTAGGGCTTGCTCGTTTGCTTCTTCAAACTTGGAAATCTCCTCAAAATGAAGTGTGAAGATTTGGAATTTCTCTCTTTTCTTTTAGGGAATCAATACGATTTTTCCTTTGATTTTTCCCTCTGATTTTCTCTTGGATTTTTCTCTCCTTTTTCTTCTCTTTTTTCTTTTTTCCCCTCTTTTTAAACGGTCATATTCATCATCCTTTTATAGATCCTTTCAATACTAAGAATAGATGAAAACTATCCGTTAGAATCAAAGTGGAAGAAAAATTAGGAACAAATAAGGTAATAGCCATTGAGATTTAAAGTAAAAAGTAGGTTTAGAGACGTTCTGACACATATGAAAGTCATTCTGACAATCTGGAGTCGGCTCTAACTTTCTTGGGATTGACTCTAACTTGAAATCCCCAAACAGCCTGATTTGGAGTTGCTCTAACTTTTCTGGAGTCGAAACATTTTATTCTGGAGTCGACTTTAACTTTTCTGGGTCGACTCTAACTTAAGACCCGAAAAACCATCTTTCTGCTTTTCTGTTGGAGTTGACTCTACAGGTTCCAGGTGTCGACTCTAGTCCGTGCCATTTTTCGGAGTCGACTATGTGATTTTAGGTGTCGGCTCAAATATCTGTAATCTTACCTTGACATTGGAATTGAGCTCCGAACTTGATTTCTCTCGAGATTTTGATCATTTAAACAAGTTATAAACTGAAATATTTAATCAAAATCATTAGTAATTTCAGGAGTTATACTCAAATAGTTTTTTATCATCAAAATTAATAATTGGTCAACAATCTCCCCCTTTTTGATGATGACAAAAACTTTGAGTATATGCATTGGAATTCATAAACATTGTAAACCTTATCAAGATTTTAAATTTGTTCAATTTAAGATATAAGCCACAGTTTCAAAGTCAGCAAAATTGAAACATAAACTGTATCGTTACTGTATCAAATAACGATTATGCTCCCCCTGCATAAAATAACTTCTAACTCCTCTTTCTTTATGCATATACAATTCTTCTTTTCTCCCCTTTTTTGTTATCAACAAAAAGGTGAAACAAAATTTATATAAAGGATTTAAGGTGATATTCAGATTCAAATAATTGAAGAGAAGAGTAAATATTCTAAGACTTTCATTCATTGCAACCATCATTGTATCAAACATTCAAACATTTTTTTCATTACATTAAAACATTTCATTACATCAATTACCAAGATATAAAAGAGTAAACATCCTAAGTACAAGCTATCAACATAATATGAAAGCTAAGTTTGATTGGACATGAACATAAAAGCTGATTGGGATTTGCTTGAGTTGGCTTGGATAGATATCAAAATAGAAAGTAGAAGGTCAATCAAGTATGTTTGTAGACAATTCTCTTCAGATGACCTATTAACTCCATAATTTCATCTTTCTGTGATTTCTTGAAGCCTTCAAGACAATCCTCAATCTGTGTAATAGCAAATCTATATCTCTCTTAATTGTCCAGTAGCATCAATATAAGCTCTAGATCCATCTGCGATCCCTTCCAGCCTTTCAAAAATATTATGAAGCTCAGATGATAGGGTATCCACAGATCTATCCAATGTAGATGCAATCATGTCAAGTTTATAGAGAGCAGTCTCATCTCATTTCTCATCTCTGAATTATGCTCAGTCAATAAGGCCCTGAGCTGATCAAGCTGCCTCTCTAAAAAACCTGATGACTCAGCCAACAAATCTGACGCCACCTGAGGGGGTGAAGAAGTGCTCGGTCCAGCACCAGATGGTCCCAACTGATGGTCCAGCAGTAGACGGTCCAGGACATCCTCATCTC
Source organism: Calamus simplicifolius (assembly GCA_900491605.1). NCBI lineage: Eukaryota > Viridiplantae > Streptophyta > Magnoliopsida > Arecales > Arecaceae > Calamus > Calamus simplicifolius. The sequence continues at coordinate 547,164 of UESW01004062.1, read as the reverse complement.
TGGCCTCCTCAGTTATGGCTTCTTGTCCTTTCCTTTGCCACTGGCCATTTACTTTCCTAAATCCCATTCTATGAATAGTAGAGATGTTGTAGTAGTCAGTATATCTGAGATTCCTTTGCAGTTCATTCTCCATTATCTTCACTCCATGGCTTCTGAATACTAGTGTAAGAACCATACCATATGGCAGTAGATCTTTTCTTTGTAGCTGCCTCTGCCATATAACCAATCATCATTCCGGCCAAATTTACTGGTTGACCAGTGATGATACAATCCATCATAAGAATGTCTCGCTCCGAGACATACTCAAATCTTCCAATCTTGGAAATAGATTCTCCCACAAATATTATGAAGTAATCAAGTTCCAGGTTGAGTTGATTTGCCATTACCTCCTCAAATTCAGAAACTTCTCTTCCAAGCATCCTTGACAGGGCTCCACCTCTGTCATCATGCTGACATGCAGTCAAACCAATAGTGGGCATCTCCAAAGATTTCCTAGCGACTCTGTAGTGATTACCACTTTGGTTCCATGCACAAAACTCACAAGACCTCCTTCCCCTCTACATAAATCACTGTAGAATTCTTCACGAGGGCAGGGTAGGTCGGAACATCTAGTGAGCAAATCGTTTCCCAACCCATCTCTTTTATTTGTCTCCCTATTGAAAAACCTTCCGATTCAAATAGGTTAAAATCTACCTTCCTTCCTAGTGATAACCTTTCCAGCCAACAAGTCGATGCGGGAGGATAATGAGAAGCTTCCGGAGTGGAAGAAGAGGAAGATGAAGAACTGGAAGAAGATTCCTTCTCGGTTCTTCGAACGGAACGTCTCCCGTGGGAACGACCGTGCCAAACACGGATCCTCGCCTTTTGGGAGCCATTGGAGATCAATGGAAGTTGGAATCAAGGATTTTGAAGAGTTTAAAAAGTTTGGAGTGCTTTGGAGAAGGTTTTGAAAGGGATTGAAAAAGGGTTGAGTCGTTAGAAGTATCGACTCTGCCTAATAAAGTGACGATTTTTCACTTAGAGTCGACTCCCGCAAAGTGAGGTGTCGGCTCCGAACAAAAAATCAGTCAGCGCTCGAATTAGAGTCGGCTCTGCAGAAGCGGAGTCGGCTCTAATGAGAGACAGAAAGCTTTAAAGAAAAAGGTGTCGACTCCACAATAGTTTCAAAAAAAAATTAAATTTCAAGGATCTGAAGCTAATTTAATTCATCATCAAAATCTAGATAAATTCTCCTTAATAATTGGGAATCAATGAATCAAACTTCTAGATAAATTTCCTTATAAGGTGTAGAAGATTTTCAAAAATCTACCAAAATTTAGATAGTTGACCTTGAGAGTTTCAGAAAATCAATCAAAAGGATCACAAACTCCTAATTCTCCTCTAAGATAACAAAATCTCTCCTCACTCAAAGGTTTGGTAAAAATATCAGCCAATTGATCATTAGTGTTCACATAATCAAGACAAATATCATTATTAGCTACATGTTCTCTAATAAAGTGATGTCTAATTTCTATGTGTTTAGTTCTTGAATGTTGAATTGGATTCTTAGTTAGATTGATTGCACTAGTATTATCACATCTAATAGGAATTTTATCAAGTGTGATGCCATAATCTTCAAGTTGTCGCTTAATCCAAAGGATTTGAGCACAGCAGCTTCCAGCTGCAACATACCTGCCTCAGCAGTGGATAGTGCAACCGAATTTTGCTTCTTGCTAAACCAAGAGATTAAGTTACCTCCTAAAAATTGGCATGCACCACTTGTACTTTTTCTATCTAATTTACATCCAGCATAATCAGAGTCAGAATAAGCAATCAAATTAAGTGTTGAGTCTCTAGAATACCATATTCCTACATTTTTAGTTCCATTTAGATATCTAAAGATTCTTTTAACAGCAATAAAATGTGATTCTTTAGGTTCAGATTGATATCTTGCATAAGCAAACAGCAAACATGATATCAGGTCTACTTGCAGTTAAGTAAAGTAGAGATCCGATCATACCTCGGTAATGTTTTTGATCTATTTTCTTACCATCTTCATCTTTGTCCAGCTTGCATGAAGGACTCATCGGCGTGTCAAGAGGTTTAGAGATTCCATATCAAACTTCTTAAGTATTTCCTTCGTGTACTTTGCTTGGTTAATGAAAATTCATCTTTCTTGTCTAATTTGAAGTCCAAGGAAGAAGTTAAGTTCTCCCATCATGCTCATCTCGAATTCTCCCTGCATTAACTTAGCGAATTCTTGGCAAAGAGATTGTTAGTAGCACCAAAGACAATATCATCAATGTAAATCTGTACAACCAATAAATCCATTTCTTTTCTTTTTAAAAATAAGGTTTTGTCAACATTTCCTCTTGTAAATTCATTTTCAATCAAAAATTTACTTAATCTATCATACCAAGCTCTAGGTGCTTGTTTTAAACCATAAAGTGCTTTATGTAATTTAAAAACATGGTTTGAAAATTCATGATCTTCAAAACCAGAGGTTATTCAACATAAACTTCCTCATTTATAAAACCATTTAAAAATGCACTTTTAACATCCATTTGAAATAAGTTGAAATTCATATGACATGCAAATGCAAGCAATAGTCTAATAGCTTCTAATCTAGCTACAGGAGCAAAAGTTTCATCAAAATCTATTCCTTCTTCCTGATTATATCCTTTTGCAACTAGCCTAGCTTTATTCCTAATGACAATGCCATTTTCGTCTAATTTATTTCTAAAAACCATTTAGTTCCTATTATAGGGTGGTCTTAGGTCTGTCTACTAGGGTCCATACCTTATTCCTAGTGAATTGGTTTAACTCTTCTTGCATAGCTAACATCCAATTCCTATCTTTTCAGCTTCTTCTATGGTTTCAGGTTCTATTTGAGATACAAACACAAGATGATTATTAATATTTCTCATGGATGATCTAGTTCTTACTCCTTGAGATGGATCACCTATATCAAATCCCTTGGATGATCATGAGCATACTCCAATCTCTAGGCAGATCTATATCATTATGAGCAGTATCAATAACATCAGCCAAAGTTAAATCCTCTTCTTTAGTTTCTTGATCATGATCTGAAGATACATCCAATTTTTCAATACCTCTTTCAAGTAAACTTGTATCTTCCTCATCATCAATCTTTCCCGAACTTGATGCTAAAGATTCATCAAAGACTACATGAATCGATTCTTCTACAACTAGACTCTTCTTATTGAATACTCTATAAGCTTTACTAGATGTTGAATATCCTAAGAAAATGCCTTCATCAGATTTAGCGTCAAACTTTCCAAGATTATCTTTACCATTGTTATGGATGAAGCATCTACAACCAAATGCATGAAAGTAGCCTAAGTTGGGTTTCCTATCATGCCATAGTTCATAGGGTGTTTTCTTAAGGATAGGTCTGATTAGGGCCTATTTAGGATGTAACATGCTGTGTTAATAGCTTCCGCCCAAAAGTATTTAGGGAGTTGCTTTCACATAGCATGGTACGGGCCATGTCTTCTAAAGTCCTATTTTTTCTCTCTACAACTCCATTTTGCTGAGATGTTATAGGTGCAAAAAATTATGATGTATGCCTTTTTCAAAACAGAATTTTTTAAATAAGTGATTTTCAAATTCAGTTCCGTGATCACTTCTCAGAGACACTATGGTAGTGTTTTTCTCATTTGTGACTTTCTTGAAAAATTTTAGGAATATTGAGAAAGTCTCATTATGAGCCAAAAATATTACCCAGTGAATCTAGAATAATCATCTACTATTAGAAGACCATACTTCTTTCCTCCTAGACTAGTGGTTCTAGTAGGTCCAAAGAGGTCCATGTGCAGTAGCTCAAGGGGCCTAGTAGTTGAAACAACATTCTTAGATTTGAAAGAACTTCTTGTTTGTTTACCAAATTGACATGCATCACAGATTCGATTATTTTCAAAATCTAAGCTAGGAATACCTTTAACTAAATCCATTTTCAGCAATTTTGAAATTAAGTGTGTGCTAGCATGACCTAGTCTACGATGCCATAGCCATCCAATCTCATTCATCTTAGCATTATCAGCAACTAAGCAATGATTACTTGAGGATAGGTTATTCAAATCAATTAAGTATACATTGCCATAACATTTTCCAACAAGAATAATGCTACTATCAATGGGATTAGTGACAGTGCAAATAGAAGCTTCAAAAGAAACTTTGAAACCTTTATCACACAGCTGGCTAATACTAATCAAGTTATGCTTTAATCCATTAACATATAATACATTATCAACATAGATAGATGGAGTAATTTGAATCTTACCAATGCCCATGATATGGCCTTGACCATTATCACCAAAAGTAACTACTCCACCTTTTTTCGTCTCAAGGGTGATGAATTGATCTTTGTCACCCGTCATATATCTTGAGCAACCACTATCAAGATACCATTTTTTTTTAGTCCAATGGCTGCAAGACACTCCTGCAAAATATTCATCTCTTAATTTTAGGTACCCAAGCTTTCTTGGGTCCTTCATGGTTAGAAGCAATAAATACTGTTCCTTTAGGAACCCAAATCATCTTTCTTTTATCATGTGAGTTTTACACATATACGATTTATGTCCTTTGTTTCCACATTTAAAACAAGTAATATTTGATGATTTTTCAGCATGTACAAAAATATTTTCAAAGATTTTTGCTTTTTAAGTGGATTATATCCTAATCCGGTTTTATCAAAAATAACCTTTTTGATTATCCAAAATCATATTTAGTTTGATAGAGCTTAAGGTAAATTTGTCAACAATGGGTTTAAGCCTATCAACTTCATTTTTCAAATTTTCATTTTCTTTCTTTAGAAATTCATTTTCTACAATATGCTTTCATTTTCTAAAGATAGATTTTGCATTTGATTCTTCAAATCTTTATTTTTTGAGCTTAGATTTGCATAATCATCAATTAATTCATAAAAAGCACTATGCAATTCTTTAAATGTAAAATCATCTAGGAAACTTGGACTCACCTCATCATTGTCCACCAAGAAGCAAAGATTGGCTATTTCTTTCTTTTCATCTTCTTCGGAACTTGAGCTTTGCGAATCACTCCAGGTAGCCATCATAGCCTTCTTTTTGAATCTCCGGGGGGCCTTTTTGAGTTGAGGACATTCAGATTTGAAATGTCCCGGTTTCTTACATTCAAAGCAGATTATTTTCTTTTCTTTTCCTTTGTCCTCATCTTTCCTAACAAAGGGTTTTTTCTTTCAAATTTCTTCTTCTTCATGAATCTCTTGAATTTCCTTGTGATGAGTGCCATGTCCTCATCATCACTGTCATCTTCAGATTCATCGGATTCTTCCTTACATTCTGAAATTTTGAGAGCCATAGTCCTTTTCTTCTTTGACTCATCCTCATTAACATGTTGCTTGACCTGAAGCTCATGAGTCATCAAGGATCCCAAAAGTTCTTCTAGAGGTAAAGTGCTAGATCTTTTGCCTCTTGTATTGCAGTGACTTTAGCTTTCCATGTCCTAGGCAAAGAACATAACACCTTTCTCACAAGATCAGAGTTATCATAAGATTTACCAAGGCTTTTAAACCATTAACAATGTCCGTAAATTTTGTAACATATCATAAATAGATTCACATGTGATGCGTGTCGTAGCGCAACAATTTAAATACTTAATTTCACTATTAGGATAGCGAGAGTAAGGGATCGATTCCACAGGGACTTTAGCGATTATCTTGAAATAATTTTATAAATTTAACTAAATAGATAACTAAGTAGATAATTAATAGTGCAAATAATAAGATATGGTTTATCTTATTAGAGCACGGCTCGTACCCGTAGATCACGGCCCGTCTCTTTTAAGAATAAATCAGTCTAAATTATTTTCACTTAATAGAATTTAATAACAATTTAACATGAATAAAAATTTTATTTCATATAAAGTAAAGAGTTATGACATTAAGAAAGCAACAAATTGTAATAAATTTCTGAACCGAACAGGAGACAAGTTGAACCAGGCCCTTTGTTCTTCCTCTGTCTCCAAGCCACGGCACGAACAGAGTTTCACGCACGTCTTCTGAGAACAGAGCAATGGAACTCCTGGGACAGCAACCTCCACGGAAGGAACTCACAGATGCAGTGCCTGGAACGTCTTCTCCAAACCTCGAACGGATCCTTACGAACAACGAACGGAGCCTCCACTGCTACTCCCCAACGCACACGCCACGTCTTCTGAGAACAGAGCAATGGAACTCCTGGGACAGCAACCTCCACGAAGGAACTCACAGATGCAGTGCCTGGAACGTCTTCTCCAAACCTCGAACGGATCCTTACGAACAACGAACGGAGCCTCCACTGCTACTCCCCAACGCCCACGGATGCAGCGCCTGGACTCCACGCCTGGACTCCACGAAACAGAGAAGAGATCTTCTGGATGCAGCTTTTCAAACGACTGAAATAGAGCTTCAAACGACTGGAACAGAGCACCTAGGACTCCAATCCACGGATGAACACCGCCCCCAAAACCTCCCTCGATTGCTCTCCCTCCTCTGCTATTTATAGAATTCCATATGCGGCCTTATGCGGAGAGGACGCGGAGAAGAATCCATTTTAAAATAGAGACGACGCAGCGAAGCAGAGGACGCGGAAGCCACAAAAAAAATCTGGATAAATCCTCTATAAAATTCAAATTTCCTCTAAAGGAATTTAATTCTCTCAATTTGATAACTTCCAATCTAATCTATTCCTTAATTGATGGAGAAAACGGTTAGAAATTGAATGGAGAAGAATCGGCGGAAAACAGAGCTGAGAAAACGATGAAGTCGGCACTTGGTTTGCCGACTTCACTTTAAACTCCGTGCTAAAACAGATCAATGAAAAATTAATTTCGAGCTCATCTTAAATCCGATTGAGTGTCGTTTACGTCATTAAATCCCTAAAATCGAGCTCTTTAAGTTGATAAGATTTTATCTAAAATATTATATAAAATATTAAAATATTAAATAATAATAGGTACGTTAAATTATTAATTAATAGGTGTAATGATAATTATTTATGCATTTATCAACATGCATCCATTTTGAACAATTCATATTTATGAACAAGCATGTTAATCTTGGATTCCTTTACTTGATTGGTTCCCTCATGGGTAACCTCTAATTTATCCCAAATTTCTTTAGCAACATGCAAACAGATATACGATTAAATTTATTTGCATCTAAAGAACAGTACAAAACATTCATAGCCTTGGCATTTAGTTATGCCAATTTCTTATTATGTTCATCCCATTCCATTTTGGTTTAGGAATTTTTATGCCATTAAGTCTTGTAGTGGGTGTGTGAGGTCCATTGATCTACTCCATAGATCATAGTCAAGTGCTTGAATGAAGATTTTCATTCTAGCTTTCCAATAAGAATAATTAGAATCATTAAATAAAGGAGGACGATTTATAGATTGTCCTTCAGAAAAGGTTGAGCCAACTTGAGCTGCCATTTGGATCTTTAACTCTTGATTGTTAGATCAAGGAAGATGAGCACTAGCTCTGATACCAATTATTGTCCCAAATAGCAACCCAAGAGGGAGAGGTGAATTGGGTCTTTTAAAAATTTTAAACACTTTTGAAGTAAAACCTCAAACTTAGAATAAATCACAGATATGAAATAGTTAAGACAGAATATGCAAGTAGAAGATGAAGAGGAAGAGACAAAGAGACAAGCATGGCAAACACTGAAATTTTATAGTGGTTCGGTGTATCTACACCTACGTCCACTCCCAAGTACCTCTTGGGTCCACACTATAATCACCTTGATTACAGCAGAGTTATTTTACAAGATCACAACTCAAACTTGTTATTTCTCGGGTGCACAACGAATCCAGCTGGTTTCCAAGGATCACCAGCACAAAAACCTTATGCATAAGCAACTGCTTGCACAAGGCAAACTGCCTCAACTGATTCAATCACCTGATTGACTCAGTTCACAAGAAGAATAAGAATGTTGATACAATAACTGCTCCTTAAATGAGCAAATAAGACAAGTTTAACTAATCAAACAAAGAGATAAAAATAAAAGCATGATTTGCAGATTTCTATATCTTGATTCTTCTCCTCTTTCTTGCTTTTGAATGGATCTTCCTTGAGTATTCTCTTGAAGCTCGGAAGATCAGTTGAAGAATAGGAACTAGGGCTTGCTCATTTGCTTCTTCAAACTTAGAAATCTCCTCAAAATGAAAGTGTGAAGATTTGGAATTTCTCTCTTTTCTTTCAGGAAATCAATACGATTTTTCCTTTGATTTTTCCCTCTGATTTTCTCTCAGATTTTTCTCTCCTTTTTTCTCTATTTTTCTTGTTTTTTCCCTCTTTTTAAACGGTCATATTCATCATCCTTTTATAGATCCTTCCAATACTAAGAATAGATGAAAACTATCTGTTAGAATCAAAGTGGAAGAAAAATTAGGAACAAATAAGGTAATAGCCGTTGAGATTTAAAGTAAAACGTAGGTTTAGAGACGTTCTGACACATATGAAAGTTGATTCTGATAATCTGCAGTTGGCTCTGACTTTCTTGGGGTCGACTCTAACTTGAAATCCCCAAACAACCCGATTTGGAATCTACTCTAACTTTTCTGGAGTTGACACAATTTGCTTCTAGGGTCGACTCTTACTTTTCTGGGGTCGACTCTAACTTTAGACCCAAAAAATCATCTTTCTATTTTTCTGTTGGAGTCAACTCTACAGTTCCAGGTGTCGACTCTAGTCCGTGCCATTTTTTGGAGTCGACTCTGTGATTCTAGGTATCGGCTCTAATATCTGCAATCTTATCTTGACATTGGAATTGAGCTCCGAACTTGATTTCTCTCAAGATTTTGATCATTTAAACAAGTTATAAACTAAAACATTTAATCAAATCTTTAGTAATTTCATGAGTTATACTCAAATAGTTTTGTTTATCGTCAAAATTAATAATTGGGTCAACACCCAACTAATAGGGTATTGACTAGGAGACATTCTCCGCTAGTGAGGCACTGATCAACATACAATTTCAACTAGCAAGGCATTAGGTAGGTATAATCCTTTCTAATAAGGCATTGTTAGATATAATCTTCATTGATAGGGCATCACCTAGGTATAATCTCCATTAGTGTGACATTAACCATCATTGGTTGGGGTTTAAAATCTATAGTTGTTGACTCATTTATTGATTTTAATAATTAACAAAAGTCATGAGTATATTTCCTATGATACTAATAAGATTGACAAGTGTTTCAGGAATTTAAAATGATTAAGTATTCATAACTCGAACAAAAATGAGTTTGGATCAATTTTTAGTGGTATGTGTCAAAGTTCAGACTTTAGAGCTGACTCCAGAAGTATTAGAGCCGATTCCGAAGCGTATCAGAACTGTTTGGCATGTTCAGCATGGTTTAGAGCCGACTTCAGAAAGTTAGAGCCGACTCTAACCTGAGATATAGAGAACTGTCTTTCTGCATCAGAATTTAGAGCCAACTCTAGCAAAGTTAGAGCTGACTCTAACCTGAAAACAGAGACTATGTTTTTCAGGACACTGTTAGTGGATCCCAAGAAAGTTTAGAGCCGACTCCAGCATGAGTTGTGTCGACCCCACAAAAATCTAGAGCCGACTCCACGATGGATGTTTCTTTCTATTTTGGGCAACCCGACTTAGAGCCGACACCAGGCTAGATTAGAGCCAACTCTAATTTGTCAGATGCAACTTTTAGAGTTGTTAGAAATGGCTCCAACGGTCATATTTCTTCTGATAATCTTCAACGGCTCTTTCCCTTTTCATATTAAACTCATCCATAAGTACTTTCAATGGCTATTTTATATCAAAATATGGATTAAGAGAGATTATAAAGGAGCATTCCGACCGTTCAAAAAAGAGAGAAGAAAAAGAGATAACATCAATAATAAAGAAAAATATCAAAGAGAAAAAACTCAGATTTAAGGCTCAACTATTCAAAAAAGATAGAAGAAAAGTCCAAAAGAATTTAAGAGTCAAATCCGAAGAATTTTCATCAATTAGAAGAAAAAAAGCAAGAGTCCTAGTTCTTCATCCTTCTCTGCATCAACATATCTTCCAAAGCTTCAGTTCAATCTTGAGGAAGTTCATTCAAAAAGAGAAGAGAAAAGAAGAACAGCTCAACATCAAACATCTTCTAATCAGGCTTTTCTATCTCTATTTTTATTTATATTATTTATTTGCTTATTTAAGGAGGATTTTACATTATTATAATCCTTTACTTAATACATCTGATTTCTGATTCAATCAAGTGATTGAATCAGGTGAGGCAGTTGGCCTTGGGCAAGCTAAGATTAGCTTTAAGTTAGGTTGTGTGCTGGTGAACCTGTAAAAATCGGACTGGATTCGTTGTGATCCCATGGTAAAACAATAAGTTTGGGTTGTGATCTTGTAAAATAACTCGGCTGTAATCAGGGTGATTATAGTGTGTGCCCAAGAGTTGCTTGGGAGTGGATGTAGGTGTAGCTAACACCGAACCACTATAAATCCTTTGTATTTATCGTGCTTATCTCTTCTTCCCTTCAGTTTAATTTTTATATTATGCTTTGCATTCATAGCATCACATTCTCTCACTTTCCTTGTGCACATTCATCTTGGGAAATTGATTTTAATTGTAAATTTTTAAAGAACCCAATTCATCCCCCCTCTTGGGTTGACATCTGGGCCAACAATTGGTATCAGAGCTAGTGCTTATCCTTGCTTGATCTAATAATCAAGAGCTAAAGATCTAAATAACATCTCAAGCTGATTCTTCTTTTTCTGAGGAACAATCCATAAATCGACCATCCTTGTTTAGTGGCACAAACTATTCATATTGAAAAGCTAGAATAAGAATTTTCATTGAAGCTTTAGACTATGAGTTATGGAGTGTCATTATTAATGGTCCTAGCACTCCCACACACTTAGTAGATGGATCCATTATTCCTAAGCTCGAAAAGGATTAGAATGAAAATAATAGAAAAATGGCCTTAGCTCAATGCAAGGCCATGAATGTCCTATACTGCTCCTTGGATGCAAATAAATTCAATAGAATATCCACTTGCATCTCAGCCAAGGAGATATGGGATCGGTTGAAAGTTACTCATGGGATACCAACCAAGTTAAGAAATCGAAGATTAATATTCTTGTGCATAAATATGAACTCTTTAGCATGGATCAAATGAATCTATCACATGCATGTATACTAAATTTATCGATAGTAAATGGACTGAAAAGTCTTGGTAAGACCTATACTAACTCTGAATTGGTGCAAAAATTTTAGGTCTCTTCCAAGAGCATGGGAAGCTAAGTGACAGCAATCCAAGAAGCCAAAGATTTGAACAGTCTACCTTTGGAGGAACTCCTTGGATCTCTTATGACCCATAAGCTTACAATGAAGCAGCATCAAGAAGATGATGTAAGAAAAAGCGGACCATTGCACTTAAAGCTATAGAAAATGAAAAGAGCAGCAGTGAAGATAAAGACGATGATGAAACCGCTCTCCTTACAAAAAAATTCAAGAAGTTTATGCAAAGAAGAAGACCTTTCCATAAGAGAAAAATTGGTATTAAGATGGAAGGAGAAAAGGACAAAGATAAGGATAAAGAGAAAGATTCCTTGATATGCTACGAATGCAAAAAGCTAGGACACTTCAAATCCGAATGTCCTCAACTTAAGAAGGAATACAAAAATAAGAAGAAGACGTATGTTGCAACTTGAAGCGACAGTGAGGAATCTTCATCCAAAGATGATCAACAAGAGGTTGCCAACATATGTCTCATGGCAAATAATGAAGATGAGGTAAATTCTGAAACTCCTAATTATGATTTCATATTTGATGAACTATATGATGCTTTCAATGAATTGCTTAGTGACTTCAAGGTTTTAAGAAAAAAAAATAAAATTTTAAAAACTAAAAATCTATATCTTCTTAAAAAGAAAGATGAACTTGTTCTTGAAAATAAAAAGATAAAATCTGAAAAGCAAGTATGCAAAAGAAAAAAGAATTGATTTCTACTGAAAATCTAAATTTAAAGAAAGAAACTAAAAAATATAAAAATATTATTGACAAATTTACTAATAGCTCAAAAAAGCTTAACTTACTTTTAAACAATCAAAGAGCTATTTTTGATAAAGCTGATTTAGGTTACAGACCACACAAGAAGCAGAAATTTATTAATATTTTTTTTATAAAAAATCAATTAAAAATAATATTTTTTATTTTTATTGTGGCATAAAAGGACATAAATCTTATGTTTACAATCATAAAATGCCTTATATGAATGTTAGTCATAAAAGTAAGATGATTTGGTTTCCAAAAGGAACTATATTTACTGCTACTAACCATGAAGGACCCAAGAAAGCTTGGGTACCTAAACAAAAGATATGATTACTTTATAGGAGTATCTTACAGCCAAAGGATAAAAAGAAGATGGTATCTTGATAGTGGTTGCTTCAAGACATATGACGGATGATAAAGAGCAATTCATCACCCTTGAAGCTAAAAGAGGAGTGGTAACATTTGGAGATAACGGTAAAGGCCACATCATGGGCTATGGTAAATTTTAGATCACTCCATCTACTTTTATTAAAAATGTCTTATATGTATATGGATTAAAATATAACTTAATTAGCATTAGCAACTATGCGATAAAGGTTTCAAAGTTTTTTTTTGAAGTATCTATCTGCACTGTATCAAATCCTATTGATAATAGCATTATATTGTTGGAAATAGAAATGGCAATATATACTTAATTGATCTGAACAATCTGTCTACTAGTAATCATTACCTAATTACTGATAATGCTAAGGTAAATAAGATTGGATGGCTATGGCATCGTAGATTAGGTCATGCAAGCACACACTTGATTTCAAAATTGCTTAGAATGGATTTAGTTAAAGGTCTTCCAAAATTAATTTTAGAAATAATAGATTTTATGATGCATGTCAATTTGGAAAACAAACTAAAAATTCTTTCAAATCTAAAAATGTTGTTTCCACTTCTAGGCCACTCTAGCTACTACACATGGGCCTTTTTGGGCCTACTAGAACCACTAGTCTAGAAGAAAGAAATATGGTCTTGTGATAATAGATGATTACTCTAAATTTACTTGGGTATTATTTTAGCTCACAAAGATGAGACTTTCTTGACATTTCTAAAATTATTCAAGAAAGTCACAAATAAGAAAAATACCACCATAGTGTCTTTTAGAAGTGATCATGGGACTGAATTTAAAATTATTTATTTAAAATTTTTGCATTGAAAATGACATTCATCATAATTTCTCAGCACTTAGAACACCTTGTTGGAAGATTATCGAAAAATTATCTGCCCAATCCTTTTGATTTGATGATTACTAAAAGCCATTGAGTTCATTAAAGATATATGAGTTTATTTAAATGAGCAATAAATTTATTTTGAACAATCAATGAGAAAGTTAAAGTTTGACTTTAATCATTTTTGAAAGTAACTTTAAGCTCAATGTTTAAACTTTCAAAAAGAATTTTATAATTCATGTTTTAATCAATGAGTTTTTGGAATAGTTCTTGAATTAATTCTTAATGCCAATTTTATGAATTCAAGTCAAACAATGAATTAAAATGAATCTGGAACAATTTTAATATCAATCAGAAAAGTTTCTGATTTTGATATGCTCCGGAGCCGACTCTTGAGTTTCAGAGTTGACTCCACACAGAGTACAGAAATGTGTATCTGTCTCGAGTCGACCCCCGATTCTGTTCGAGTCGACTCTGCTCAGACACCAGAGGTGTGTTTTTCTGAGCACTTCGCGAGTCGACCCCCCAACTTTTCATGAGTCGACTCCCGACTGTCAGGAGTCGACACTTTACTTTTGGTGAGTCGACCCCTAACCTTTATGAGCATTTCTATTTTAAGTATCACGAGCTCGAGCTGACTCGGGAAAGCATGAGTCGACTCCAGCAAATCTGGGCAAAATTTTTACGGATGCCAACTCAGCTCCAACGGTAAGTTTTTTGATTAACGGCTATTTTTCTTTGTCTCTAACGGCTATATTCTTGCAGAATCTATAAATAGAGAAGCTGTTTTCAATCAAAGAAAGCAATAGAGACAGATTTTTATTTCAAAGAAAAAGAAAGGAAAAATTGGAAAAACAGAGCGTTAGCTGAAAAATCCGTGATTCAAAATAGAGTGAAAGAAAGAGTGTGAAATCAAAGGAAGCTCCTCTGTATTCAAGCTCTACTATCCAAGGAAGCTTCAGAAGAAATCCAAGTGCATCTCAAGTGATTTTCACCACTCAAAGAAAAGAGAAAAAGCCCAAATCAACTCCAACACTCATTCCGTGGAGAATCCGTGCTGAGGCCGATTCTACACCTCAAAGGAGTTGAAGAAAAGAAGAAAAGCTCAAAGCCAACCAACTGCAATCAGGCTTATCTAAACTCTATTCTTACTTTTGTTAATCTGCTCATTAAGGAGCATTGTAACTAAACAAACACATTCTATTATTTGTTTCTAGTTCAATCTAGGGGATTGAACTAGTGGAGGTAGTTTTACCTTGGTACAAGCTTGGTATAGCTTGTGTTTAGGTTTTGTGCTGGTGAGCCCGTGTAAAACCGGCTTGGTTCGTTGTGATCCCGGAAAAACAACAAGTTTGAGTTGTGAGCTTGTAAAACAACTCGGCTATAATCTTGGGAGATTATAGTGTGGACCCAAGTGAATCTTGGGAGTGGACGTAGGTGCTGGTTGCACCGAACCACTATAAAATCTCTTGTGTTTGCCGTGCTCATTGTCTCTCACGCTATCTCTCTTATATTTCTGTTTGTGCATTGCCTATAAGTTAATTTCTCTCACTTGCAATCTTGAGTAATTTGTTTAAAACATTCCAAAAAGTCATAAAATTTTAAGAACCCAATTCACCCCCCCCCCCTCTTGGGTTGCCATCTCGGCCAACAATTGATATCAGAGCAAGTGCTCATTTAATTTGATCTCACAATCAAGGGCTAAAGATCCTTATGGTAACTCAAAGTGGTTCATGTTTTGCTGAAGGTCATTCTACGAATAGACCTCCTTTATTTAATGGAACCAACTATTCATATTGGAAAGCTAGAATGAGAATATTCATTCAAGCTTCTGACTATGAATAGTGGGGATTAATAATGAATGGACCTAGTACACCCACACACGTAGTTGATGGCACTATTGTTCCTAAGCCCGAAAGGGGAAATGATAATGATAGGAGAATGGCACAATTAAATGCTAAGCCATTAAAAATTTTGTATTGTTCCTTAGATTCTAATGAATTCAACCGAATCTCAACATGTAATTCCGCAAAAGAAATTTGGGATAGGTTGGAAATAACACATGAAGGAACAAGTCAGTAAAAGAATCAAAGATAAATATTTTGGTTCATAAATATGAATTATTTACCATGGAACAAATGAAACCATCACATGCATGTCACAGAT
>UESW01004062.1:459255-530075 GCA_900491605.1 Calamus simplicifolius | reverse complement strand
TGACCAGCATGTCATCGACATATACCTCCATGTTTTGCCCGATTTTCTCCTTGAAGACTTTGTTAACCAGCCTTTGGTAAGTGGCGCCTGCATTTTTCAGACCAAAGGCATGACACGGTAATAGTAGATACCTCGATCGGTTATAAAGGCAGTATTTTCTTCATCCGTGGGTGCCATCCGAATCTGGTTGTAGCCTGAATAGGCGTCCATGAAGGTCAGCATCTGATGACCGAAGGTGGCATCCACGAGCTGATCAATCCGGGGAAGAGGGAAGCTATCCTTCGGGCATGCTTTGTTAAGGTCGGTGAAGTCGATGCAGATTCGCCATTTACCGTTCGACTTTCTCTCCATAACAACATTGGATAGCCAGCTTGGATAATTCACCTCCCGAATGAAGTTTGCCTTGATGAGTTTGTCCACCTCTTCTTCAATTGCTCTCTGCCGGTCAGGGGCGAAGCTTCTTTTCTTTTGCTTCACAGGTCGGGACTTCTCGTCTACATTGAGACGGTGGACGAGGACGTCCGGGCTGATCCCAGGCATGTCAGAAGCTGACCAAGCAAAGACATCAGCATTTCTTTGAAGAAAGTCGATCAGCTCCAGTCGGGGCTTTCCCTTCAGTAGCGACCCGATCCTTATGGTTCGGTCGGGCCGAGCTTCGTCCAGCGTACCTCCTCTAGTTCTTCGGCTGGTTCTCCTCGTTGCTCGGCGAAATCCTCCCGAGCGTCCAGTCCATCAACCTCGGGCAATCTGGATTGCAGGCTGGTGACGAAGCACTGCCGAGCTATAGTTTGGCTTCCTCGAACTACGCCAACCCCTCGCTCGGTCGGGAACTTCATAACAAGATGTGGGATGGAGACGGCGGCTCTGAGGGACATCAAGCCGGGTCTTCCCAAGATCGCGTTGTAAGGCGACCGGAGCTTGGTCACCAAGAAGTCTGCATACACAGTGGCAACGAAAAGCCAGGTTCCTGCTCGGACCGTCAAGGTCACGACCCCCTCTGGGGTAATTACATCGCCGTGAACCCCATTAGGGTGGAGTCCACCGCTCGGAGATTCTCCATGAGAAGTTTCATCTTCACAAACACATCGAGGTACAAAACATTGACGGAGCTTCCACTATCAATGAGAATTCGGCTTACATCATAGTTGTTCAAATTAAGAGATACAACTAGCGCATCATCGTGCAGGAACTGTATTCCCTGGAAGTCATCATTGGAGAAAGAGAGCTCGTCAGTTCGCTTTCTTCGGCGCCGAACCTTCTTCATCGTCCCTCCCGCCTGAAGGACCACCGACCGCCTCAATCACATTAATGTGGCCAGCGACCGGAGGATTTGGGGGAGGAAGAGGCTGCTACTGGGGCTCAGGCCAGCGATCGCCCCCGTTTCTTGGCTCGGGGGCTCCCCTGAACCGATCCAATCTACCCCGCTGGATGAGCCTTTCGATCTCATTCTTCAGTTGCCAGCACTCTTCAGTGTCGTGGCCATGGTCGCGGTGGTAGCGGCAATACTTGGCGGGGTCTCTCCGGGCCGCATTTCCTCGAAGAGGAGGAGGTCGAGGGAGTTGGCGCTCATAAGGATCTCCGCTCTTGGGGCAGTAAGCGAAGTGAATCGATTGAACCTCCTAGGTGGGCTCTGAGTGCGGTTCCTTGGTGGCGGCTGGGGAATCCTAGCGGCGAGGCGGGCTTGGCTGACGGGCAGGTCGGCGCTTATCTGAGTCCTTGGGCTCCTTCTTCTTCGTAAGCTCGGCTCGGGTAGCTCTCCGTGATTCTTCGACCCTGGCATATTTATCTGCCAGAGCCATCATGTCAGAGAGGTTTGGAGGGTAGCTGACCTCCAGCGCCAGGTAAAAATCACTCTCCTTCAATACTCCGCCCGCCAGGGTGGACATGGCCACCTCATGATTAAGGTGGTCCACCTCTAGCATGGCCGTGTTGAAACAGTCGAGATATTTCTTCAAGGACTCCCCTCTCTCTGCTTAACCTCAGAGAGGGAGTCGGACCTCCGTCTGTGACGGCGGCTGCTGACGAACTGGCTGATGAAGAGGCAGCTCAGCTTGTCGAAGGAATTAATGGAACCTGGTTTCAAAGCATTGAACCAGGTTTGAGCAGATCCCCTGAGGGTGGAAGGGAAAGCGCGGCAGAGGATCGCATCCGATGCCCCATGGAACATCATGATCGACCGGAAGCTGCTGAGATGATCATCGGGGTCAGAGGAGCCATGATAAGGCTCGATAGCAGGCAGCTTGACGTGGGAGGGAATCACTTCCTCATGATCTTCTTAGAGAAGGGGATGCCCTGCTCCGCCTTATTCTGAAGCGGATGGGCCTGCTTGGCGGCGTCTAACTCTTGACGCATTTCCTGGAGCTGGCGGCGGATATCCCTATCAGGAAGAGCAGAAGGGGCAGGACAAGGAGGATACTTAGACAGTGTTGAATCGTGGTGAGAGAACACCGGAGAGAGGGATCGGCCCACCGAGATCTAGGGAGATCTATGCCGCGGACTCCTTGGAAAGCTAGCTCAGCTTCTCTGGGACGGCGAGGGGGGTCCGCGACCCATGCGGGCCGGAAGAAGAGGTCGCTAGATGAGCGGGGGGCTGCATCCTCCTCAAGGGGGTGAGGGGCAGGAGCAGCCAGATGGGGGGCTTCGAAGCACCCCTGAATCAGGTGGGCCAGAGCCTGGACTTGCTGGACCAGCGAGGCAAACTGGTCCTGGGTCACCGAGGCCACCAGTGGCGATGGAGTCTCAACTGGCAGTGGTGGCGGCGCAACACTGCTCGCTAGATCAGGCCTTTGGGAGGCGATCTGATCTCGGGCTTCAAAGGTAGCCTTTCTTCGGTTGGCCATGGGAGGAGTTCTCTTTCAGATCGAGATCCTTATCTCCTAGATCACAAGTTTATGGGACTTGAGGACCCTTCCTCTAGCGCCAATTTGTTGCTGCTGAAATCTGTCCTCCGACTTGGGTGCGATCGGGCTGCAACGTGTGCTCCCACTTGGGTGGACCTGCAAAACAGTCCTCACGCGAGAGGACGTTGAGGGTGGCCCTCTGCTGAAGACCCTCCGACGCTCAAGTCAGTGAAGATCAACAATCAACAAAAATGGAAAGAAGGCTCTCATTGAAGAGTCCCTCCAGGGCTCAGAGCCGAGCGCTAATGGCGGAAGATAGGCAAAAGGAGAGAGGGTTCTAGTGAGCAAGTGCGCGCGTACCTGAGGAGTCGACAGACGAATCTATTTATAGAGGATCACCTGATTCCCTGGGGGCATCGTGGTTCCGAAAGTCGTTAGGGTCTGAATCCAGTTTGTTATGAGGTTGGTAAGATTCGTATCTTATTGGTTAGAGGATCGACGGCTAGGAGAGCTTGTTGATGTCTTGAGATTTGGTGAGGACATAGGCTCCTATGCCCTAGGCCACTCTCGTGGGTCCTAGGCTACTCTCGGATATGATTTTTGTTTGGAATCTCACGAATTCAGGTTCTTCCGCGTCGAATTCCGCTAAGGTATAGATATCGCTCGGGCTAGGCCGAGCGATGGGAGAGATCGGCTAGAGGGAACGAGATGACATAGCTCGGCTGGGGCTGAGAAACGATATAGTTCGGCTGGGGCCGAGAGATGATATAGCTCGGCTGGGGCGGAAAGAGGTGATCCACACCTTGGGAGTCCTTGGCTCGGCGAGGGGATAAGATGTCCCAACTTACCGAGGCTGACTTATCCCGGGCGGGTGTCGCATAGCGGGTAGGAATCAGGGCTAGCCCTAGCCATATGCACGATTATTGATACACAACGATTTTACCCCTCAACAAAACTAATTAACCTTATCTTGATTCTTTTCTTGAGTTTTTTATTAAAATATAAGGAAAAAGAAAATCTTTCCCTATATTTGTGTGCCCATTAAAGATATCTCATTAAACTTTAATGTTTCTATTACGATGGATGATAGAAAGCTCAAATCATTGTCATTTTGCTTGAACAAAATGAACAAGAGAAATCTAAAAAGAGATGAGAAATAAAAGAAGATAAATTAGCTTTCTTACAAAAACATAAGAGAGGAGAGATGAAACATAACTATTAGATTTACAATTAAATGGATATTACATACCTTCACAGGTAAATAAATATTACAAAAAATATATAAATATAAAAAATATAAAGAGAGATTAATTAGACATCAATCAAGCAAATTTAAAGCTGGTTTCAATCGTATAAAATCATAAGATGAAGTTTGATCACACAATCCAAACATAGACATTATCTAAGAAAATGTTCTATATACTTAAATAAGTAGTCTTAAAATATATAATTTATACATCATAGAAAGTTTAAAGATATATTAGATTGTATTCAATAAGTCTGATATTATTATTGAAAAACTATCTTTTAATTTAATCTTATCAAATTTGTCTCCTCTCTTTTGACTATCGAGATGAATGGTCTAACTCTTCATTCATCATATTTTATTTTCTTTGCTTATAATCTCTTAATTCAAAAATGGTAAGTTATATGTATAGCATATAATGTACTTCTCATAAAAAATATTCAAGAAACTATTAAAATTCATTGGACTGCAAAAAAAAACATATGAATTTCACTTATTAAAATTTTGAAAAAGTTGAAAGAGAAAAATATATATATATAGGAGGAGAAGATTACTTCACATAGGTATTCAGTAAGCACATAAAGTTAAGAATATTATTGTACTTGACTAAAGTACTTAAAAAGGAAGTCCCGATAAAAGGTCATGAAACTTTGTTGGTTTTGCCTTAGGACACTTTCCATTCTGTTAATGAAGTATCCACTGTTATTTGATGAGAAACAGGAACAAAATAGTACCAAATGAAATCTTATCTTTTTTTCTTTCTAGCTTTTATGACTGCTTATTTAGAAGAAAAGAAGGACAAAAATTGTATAGAGAAATAAATTAGATCCAATGCGAGGAGACATTGAAACCCTGGCCATAATTTTTGAGATAGAAAAAAAAAAAGGAGATAAAGATGAGGGATCCAAGAACCAAGGGATTTTATTAATCCCCAAACTAAATATATAGATGCCAAATACATTCAAGTATCTTTTATAAGAGTATATTCATTGATTTGAACCCATTGGTTTGATATGCATCGTAAGATAGACTAACCTACTAGTTTGAGCACTAAACTTATCAAAGATGTTAAGATAGAATTTGATTTAGAAATAACACAAATATATGGCTTGAGATAAACCTTATAATCATCAAATCATTACCTTTAAAAGGGTTGCATCGGTAAAGAATATTATGCTAATTATTCCTTATTCTTAGATGACTATTGTAAGCAAAAGATATTGTAAATCATTTTTTTTATAAAACCATCTATTATGCCTATATTTTTTATAGATAAAATGCAATAGAGTTTTTCATAAATTGTTGATGGTTGTTGAATGCATAAAGATTATTAAAATTTTCTATCTAAAAGTTAAGATTGAAAAAGAAGGTATATTTATGCTTTTCACTAAATATCAATAACATAGTTTTTCAATAGAATAATGAATTTGTTCACATAAATTAATCAAAAGATGGCCTTTTCTTACCGTCGGAGATAGGGAAGAACAAAGAAATTGATACAAAAGATAAAAATATAAAAAAAGACTATATAACAAAAATAAAATAGATAAAAATTTACCTTTATTCTCTAAACATGTTAGAAATATATTATATTATAAATAAATTTTAAATGTTAACTAATAGACTTGACCCATGCTTGGTGATTTGTAAGAGGAGATTAGATTTTTTTTTTTTTTTTGCCGCATGATGATACATATTGAAGTGTCGATGATTTTGCTCCTATATTTGGTGATATATATTAATTTACTTAATATTCATCACATATTTATTGAATATCTAACATATATTAATAGTTAATATACATATATTTAAATTAATCTTCATCTTATATTTGGATTTAGGAAGAAAACAACAAAGAGGTTCCTAAATATGAATTGTTTTGCTTATAATCAATATTCATTGAATTTTTTATGCAAAATCCACATTATAATTAAGTGAACATATTTGAGAATATTTAGATTATAATAAATTTATGAAGTTGGCTTATTGCCTTTAAGTGTTCTCACATTGCTTTGAAAGACATAATTCTACTCTTACTTATAGAAAACATTGCATCATGTTGAAGCCATTAACAAACTATTGCTAGGTGTATTTGTTTTGCTCTTTCAATTGAAGCATAAAAAAGATAGATTGATTAATGCTTTACTACATAACTGCTTTGCCAGAGTTTTTTAAAAATTGAGGAGGCCATGGTTTTTATTTTTTAAATGTAACGATGAAATGAAAATAATGCTATAGCAATGAACTAATGCTATAGCCAACAACAAACAGGGAGTTTAGAAAATGAGAATTTTCTTAAGCAGTATTTGAAATAGAGGATACCCCTTATCCCCAATGCTTTAACTATAGAAAATAACTCTGAAAAAGTTTAACCAAAGGGGATAAAACATAGTTTATCTCCTGAACTTATTTCCTAGGGACCCCAGGAATAGTTGGTTATCCTCCAGCTATCCCTTGGGGCATATTTGTAAAAAAAATGATTTAGCCCTAAAAATTTCTTCGTGTCCTAGCAGCCATCTCCCGATCTTTCGCTCTCCCGCTTCACTCCGGAACCTCCTCCTCTTCGACAGCCGCCTCTCCGAGCCCCTTATGGACTCCCTCGGCGATCTCCTAGCCACCAACGAGCCGCTCCACCTCGTGTGCATCTTCCGAACGATTTAGCCCTAGAAATTTCTTTCTGTTCGAGTGGTCGTCTCTCGATCTTTCGCTCTCCAGC
This sequence comes from Calamus simplicifolius, assembly GCA_900491605.1. Taxonomy (NCBI): domain Eukaryota; kingdom Viridiplantae; phylum Streptophyta; class Magnoliopsida; order Arecales; family Arecaceae; genus Calamus; species Calamus simplicifolius. The sequence goes on along the minus strand of UESW01004062.1, from coordinate 523,273 downwards.
TTTACTCTGGAACCTCCTCCTCTTCGAGAACCGCCTCTTTGTGCCCCTTCACTCATCCCTCGGTGACCTCCTGGCCATCGGCGAGCCGCTCCACCTGGTGTGCATCTCCCGAACGATTTAGCCCTAGAAATTTCTTCCTGTCCGAGCGATCGTCTCCTGATCTTTTGCTTTCCCACTTCACTCCAGAACCTCCTCCTCTTCGAGAATTGCCTCTCCGAGCCCCTTTACTCATCCCTCGGTGACCTCCTGGCCATTGGTGAGCTGCTCCGCCTGGTGTGCATCTCCCGATCTTCTGCTCCTGCTTTCGTCTCCCTCCTTCCCACTGGAACCCTCTCCTCCCATCCTCTTCCTAGCCCCTGAGATCTTTCTGCAGCCACTGTCAAGTAAGTGGTCTCTGTATAAATTTGCTCCTTTTTTTGTCAATTCTCCGTCATTTTTCACCCTGCCAAAAAGATTTTTTCCCCATGTTTCCTTGCGTTCTAGTTTGGGCATAGAAACCCAGATTATAATTTCATCAATTTTTTTAAAAATGAAAGAATGTGTATTGATTCCATGAACCAGGAAACAACATATGAAAGTTTTCTTTTTTGATTTTTTGCAATGGTTAAATTTGCTGCATATTACTTCCAAAAGTCATATCACTGTAATGATAAGGCATGCGGGAGTTTTGCTGAGTTATATGCAGAGCAATACCAGTCTATAAATTAGTGGGATTAATATTCATTTGAAGCAAATGGATAGCATAATTTGTAAGTTTGGCACAATTAAGACTACCAAAATACTCCATTCATGGGAACCTGATGTCATAATCTATCGAAAGGAGAACAGACTTCTTACATAAAATGATGAAAAACCCAAATAAAATCCTATATGTCTGGTGGCTAGCTACCACACGTGGTTCAATGTGATCCCTGGCTTTTGAAGCTATCGTAGTTTATAGATTGGCCTTTGATTGCACAGAAGAGGGACCATGGATTTGTGATCTCTATCATCCTTAATTAGATTTATTTTATTTCTAAATTACTCCTCTATCTAATTGAATATCTGATTGACTTGGAACTAAAATGGAGGTCTAGCTTTGAATTTACCATTATTATCCTTTTCTTATATCTCATCGAATAGTTAGGCCTATAAAAGAAAAACCATGGCCGGCACTTCGAAGAGAGGTGAACAGGATCATCCCGTGCTAGGATTACTAACTAGACTGATGAAGAGGATAAAATCTTATCAAGATTGCTAAAGAAGGAGTTTCTTAGGGATGGTACAACTGAAAATATATTTACCAAGTCTGCACTCCTTCGGGTTCTTGAAAGATTCAATATGGAGGCTAAAACCAAGTACACTATTTAGAATATGCAAAATAGAATAAAGAATTTGAGAAAAATATTTCACCGATATCATTACTTGGCAACTTTGTCTGGTTAGGATTGGGATCCAAAGAGATAAATCCCTGCCAATATTGATGAACAGTGGGACAGTGTGATCTTGGTAAGCAAAGCAGTCAATGTTTCTTAGATTAGCATTTGTTTTGAATAAATTGAAGCTAACTGTATATTTGGGTGTATACTAGGTCAATAAGGAACTGATACACTGTAGGAACAAGCCTTTCGCACCATATGATGATATGCTCATATGGTATGAAAAGCAAGTTGCTACTGGTATGGGGCTGCGACACGCATTGATGCAACTCCTCTGCAAGCAATTTCAGCTCTCCAATCATTAGACGTTCCAATTTTTAGGACTAATGCTCCTCCTCTATTTACTCATTCGGATGATTGCTATTTCAGTTAACCGAATTTACATAATGAGATTGATAATGATGCGATCCATGTAGATCTTGAGGGGGGAGGAGACTCCGATGATCCTCTCGCTTCCCCTAGACATGGGCTAGATGATATTGGACCTTCATCAACTCCACAATATCAATCTGACAACACTGCTGTTTATCCCAGTGATTTAGCCTCTGATGATACAGCATCCTCTCAAGGCAAGAGGTCACATCAAGATACTACGCCCACAACACAATGACGTAGAAGATTTGGAGGGGTAGACAAGGTTGAAATATTAGAGGATTTGAGGCGGCAATCCACCCAGCATTTGGAGTTCTCACAAGAAGCCATACAACTATTGAGAAAAATGTTGGCTATTAAACTAGAGAAAACAGAAAAGAAAGCTTCGTGTAGTATGGACAAGTGCATACCGAAGCTTTTTAGCTTACATTTAGTGATGGACGACTTTACAGTTATGTCTAACATCTTGTGTCAATTCTTGAAGACTCGTCAATTATTCATGATGTTAGATGTAGAGCAAATGAAAAGTATTGTTAATTTTCACTTGAATAAACATTGAGGTATTTGAACTTATTGTTAACCCATTTTTGGGATATATAATGATGTTATTTGCTTGCTTAGTTTGATGAAACATTTGATGGATATGTAAGCTATCATTCTAATATCATGGGCATGTTATATTTAATGTTGAATGTACCAACGTGTTCTTGTGCTAGTGATAGTTGTTTCACTTTGATTACCATCATATATTGTATCGTGCATATGTTCAATACTTATTGACCTATGATAAATACACATTTTATGTCCTTGTATATGTAGCTAGTGTCTTTGCAATTGATATTGCAATTGATATGGCAAGTCATCAATTTGATTTATTAATTCAAACTTTGGATGGCATACTGCATGATGATGACATTATGATCGAATTGTTGGATGAGTTAATGAAAATGAATGAAGAGACTTCGTGTCCTTATTTCATGCCATTCTCGACAATTCAGCAGTGTGAACATTATTCGAGACATTTTGAATGGGCATTCTGATTGTTGCTACCAGTATCTGAGAATAAACATAGAGATGTTTCGGATTCTTAAAGAAAAAGTTGTTGGCATGGGTCGCTAAAATCGGATCAAATGGTGGAAATTGATGAGCAACTGGCAATCTTTTTGTCATGTCTAGGTCATGGTCAATTGAATAGGATTATTCAGGATACCTACTAGTACTCGGAAGAGACGATAAGTAGGTACTTCCATAAGGTTATGGATGTTGTATTGCATTTGCAGGATGAGTTTATTCAACTCCCATCAAATGATTCATCGATTCATTCGAAGATAAGAGAAAATCGATGTTTCTATCTGATGACACCAAGTCACCTTCTTCAAACGTCGGGGAAGATGGACGTCCCTCTCTCGAACCCCTGCAAGAAAAGTCCCCGGAGACCGGATGCTCTGGTGGGGACCCTCTGATGCTCAAGTTAGTTACTTCAGATCAGACAAGAACCGCTCAGCGGAAGGGAGCTGAGACAGTTAGGGTTTTGCTAGGAGGAAGAAAGCTAGAAAACCAGAGTTCGGATCCCTACTTACAGTGCGGGCGTGTGTTTTTGTACCTGTCCGAATATCCCATCTTACTGTTCCGAAAGATTGCTGTCGTACCATCACTGTGCACGCCGGAGGCATCCCATGCTACCTGTCAATGGGGCATTACATGTGTCTAGCAGCTGCGATTGTATTTGGTGCGCGCCGTAGCTTGACATGACCGCGCACAGTTGCAAGTGGTAGTGAATCATACTCCGTAATGGGCACAGTCACGCACAGGGATATGTAGTGCACCATACGCCGTTATGAGGCATGGCCGCAAGTAGCCATGGATGCACGGAGAGTTATGTGGGCACGCCAGGTGGCCTGGAGCTGTCACTTGGTTCAAAGGTTGGTCCGCGTGCTAATCGCTGATGATTCCCGCACACCCCAAGACCGGAGGGGGTCTCGAAGTGGAGATATAGTGATCTCACCCCAAGACCGGAGGAGGTCTCGGGGGTGAGATGGTGCTGGTGCACCCTGAGACCGGAGGGGAGGTCTCGGGGTCGAGATATGGTGATCTCACCCCGAGACCGGAGGGGGTCTCGGGGGTGAGATAATGCTGGTGCACCCCGAGACCGAAGGGGGGTCTCGGGGTCGAGATATGGTGATCTCACCCCAAGACCGGAGGGGGTCTCGGGGGTGAGATGATACTGGTGCATCCCGAGACCGGAGGTGGGTCTCGGGGTCGAGATATGGTGATCTCACCCCAAGACCAGAGGGGATCTCGGGGTCGAGATATGGTGATCTCACCCCGAGACCGGAGGGGGTCTCGGGGGTGAGATGATGCTGGTGCACCCCAAGACCGAAGGGGGTCTCGGGGTCGAGATATGGTGATCTCACCCGAGACCGGAGGGGGTCTCGGGGGTGAGATGATGCTGGTGCACCTCGAGACCGGAGAGGGGTCTCGGGGTCGAGATATGGTGATCTCACCCCGAGATCGGAGGGGGTCTCGGGGGTGCGATGATGCTAGTGCACCCCGAGACTGGAGGGGGGTCTCGGGGTCAAGATATGGTGATCTCACCCGAGACCAGAGGGGATCTTGGGGTGAGATGATACTGGTGCACCCGAGACCGGAGGGGGATCTCGGGGTCGAGATATGGTGATCTCACCTCGAGACCGGAGGGGGTCTCGGGGGTGAGATAATGCTGGTGCACCCCGAGACCGGAGGGGGTCTCGGGGGTGAGACATGGTGACCTCCGTTAGCTACTGTTACCTTTTATTCTAATGGTGCTGGATCAGCCACATCAAATGCCCCCTCACCCCTGAGGCGAAGCGGGCCCCACTGGCAAGGCGAAAGGGGTGCTACGTCTCACGTGGCTGATCCCTGTCCACATCTCTATGCGGGCGACATGGGGAATGTGAAAAGGCGGCCGCTTCCGTACACTGTGCCCGCCACGATCGACCTCGAGGCAAGGTTAGCTCTTCGAAGTCCGCATGAAAAGCTGCATCATCATTACCTCTCATAGCGGTGACGTCAGCGAGTCCCATCATTGGCCGGAGGCGTACCGTATCACGCACTGGGTAACCATCGAGGTGAACCAGCCTATGGTGGGGGTCCATGTGGTGACGAGACAAGGCAGGACAATTTGAAAACCGATAAAACTTGAATGGGGGTTGAATCTAGCCTCACCGCTGCTGCCATCGTCATCCTCCTCTGAACCTGCGCTTTGGTCTCCCCTGCAACCTGTGAATCCTGCACTTAGCTTTCCTTCCCTCAGGTTAGTTCTTCGTCCATTCTAGACTCCATATCTTCTTTTACCCATGAGTTCTCCATCTTGGACCTCGGAGGATGATTCGAGAATCATTCTCCCTCTGAGAGGCATTATGCTTCTCCTGTACCTTCCCCTTCTCTTCCACTAGAATGGTCCACTGATTCAGAGGACCGCATCCCCCTGGCCCGGCATCGGGTCACTGGTGGAGCCCCGTCGAGGGGCCGCCGGTCAGAGGCCGGCACCGCCTCGAGGGTGGAGGGGTCCCTGAGGGGACCGCCTCTATGGTAACAGGTCTGGATTTGGTAAAAATTCAGGCCCGTTACTAGATTCCTCGGGACGTCGAGCTTTTCCTGCCAACTTTGACGATAGAGTCATCTCCTCCCGACCCGGTCGGTGGCCTTGTATGAGATTTGCCTGAAGGCGGGTCTCCGCCCACCATTTCCTCCTTTTCATCAACCTTCTTGACTACTACTCCTTGACCCCTTCTCAATTGGTCCCGAACTCCTATCGGGTCGTTAGTGCCTTTGTTATCCTCTGTCACCGTCTTGGCATCACCCCCCGAATCTCTCTTTTTCGGTGCTTCTATATCCTCCGATCCCCGAAGGGTTGGTGGCTGTTCCAGCCTCGACCCAATCGGGTCCTTAAGCTTTTCTTCCTTCCTCGATCAAGGGATGGAAATCCCGATTCTTTTTCACTGGCCTAGACCAAGTCAGGCCCCGATGGGGAGACCCCAACCTCCGAGGCAACGCTAACTCCACCGTCCACCCTGGAGATCGAGAAGCGTTGAGTCAATTGTTAGCTGCCGAGGTCCCTTGGTACACCTTGATCTTGATGGAAGATAACCTCCAGTCGATGGGTCTTATCTTCCACCGGGGTAAGCCATTTCCACACTTAGCCAAAATTTTGCCTGCTTCTCTTCTTTTTCCTTTCTTTTTCTATTTTTTTTTTAACCTTGACTGATATCATGCAGCCATAAGATACCGACACGGAAGCTCCTGAATGCCGTCTCCAAAAAGAGGGCCCGGGAGGGGCCAAATGAAGGCCAGCAAGCTCCAGCCCCGAAACGCCTGATAGCTCGGGCTCCCCGACCACCGGCACCACAGATCCTCCGGCTGCTCCAGAAATTGATCTCACAGCCGACACCCCGCCAGGGATGGCGGCTACCGCGAGGGTCCCAATAGAGGAGCCAGCCGCAGAGGAGCCGGCAGCGGCAGAGGAGCCCATAGTGGTGGAAGAGCTTCCTACCCCTGGCGAACCGACTCCACCAGAGGCTGTCAGGGACTGGGGCGAGGGGCCATCAAGGACAGCAAGCCCACCCCCTGAGAGGATTCCTAGGAGCAGCCCGCGCGCCAGGCCAGAGAATGCCGAGACAGCCGATCGGAGTGGGGCCAAGCCGGGGCCATCCTGGGACTCCATCTTGAATGATGGTCGCTGGGCTGAATGGGTCCTTGCCCCGATTTTTTGTCCGAGGTCCTGGAGGAGCTCAGCCACCAGAAAACGAGCACATTCTTCCGAGATCCTACGCGGCCGTCGTCAGCGTAAGCGGTCTTTCCGCCCTTTACCTTTATATTCCCTTTCTTCTTTTTTCTTTTTTTCTTTTCCTTTTTTTTATTTGGCTAACCTGGAACTTCCATGCAGCTCGCGCACTCCCTAAGAGCCGCCAGGGAGGTAATCCACGATGGGAAGGCCCTTCTGCGCGAGGCATAGAAGGAGGCTGAAGATGCCTAGCACCGCATGGAGGTGGCCGAGGAGGCGCTGGAATTGGCCAAAAGTGCTTGGGCTAGTGAAACCAGGGCCACCGAGAGCCGAGCGGAGGCTGATGCCAACCATCTACGGGCAGTGCTCCACCAAATGACGGAGGCCGAGAACACCGTGATGGCCAGAGATCTGCACATCTCTGAGCTGACCCTGGCCCTTCAGGAGATTGAGGGTCGGGTGGTTGCGGCTGAGGAGAAAGCAAAGGCCACGGAGGAGGAGGCACGGGCAGCGAAGGAAGAAGCAAGCCAATCCAGGGAGGAGGCGAGCCACGCCCGGGAGGCCGAGAGGGCTACGGTGGCAGCCCTCGCTGCGGAGGAGAGGGCTCGGGCCGCTGAGGTGGAAGTTGCCATCCTGGCTAGGACCGTCGGAATTATAGAAGAGTAAAAAGCGTCCGAGCGCTTTATAGATGATTTGGCAGAAGCCTCGGCGGCGGTGTTCCTTCAAGGATTCCAGCACAGGAAGGAGAAAATTGCCAGGGACTTGAACATTCCCCAAGCCCTGGAAGTCGAGCTAGATCACTTCTCGGATTCGGCCCCCTTCGACGATGAGCCCGCGCCAGCAGAACCGTGAGCTTATATTTTTGTTTTTACAAGTCCAACGACATCGGCATTTTGTAATCCCTTTAAATTAATGAAATACTTTTCTTCTCTAAAATAAATTGTCTATTTGCGACTCCTACCCCGAATTCATTGGTTGACAATGCGCGGCCCCTTGGTCCCATTAGTCCCACTAGTGCCAGGGGATAACTCTCAACTCATACGAGCTATTCCATCTTAGCCATCTAGGACCGAAACTTGGGGCCAGGAAGGATAGGTTTCTTGGGGTTGAAGCGCCGATCATGGAGGTTGAGGTAGACGGGTTCCTCAGGACCGACGGTGCACCGCTCTGCCAGGGGTATGTTGGGCCTTGTGCCAGATAGGCATGTGGCTTTTGGTGCCAACGGGGTCGGACTTTGTCTGGCTGGTCCAGGACTTTAAGTACCGTCGGTCGTCGGGCTTTATGTGCCGTCGGGTGCGGGCTTTATGTGCCGTCGGGTATTGGCTTTATGTGTCGTCTGGTGTCGGCTTTATGTGTCGTCGGGTGCCAGGCTTTAGGTGCCGATGGGTGTTGGGCTTTATGCCTGGCTGGCCTAGGGCTTTATGCCTGGCTAGCCCAGGGCTTTAGGTGCCGACGGGTGTCGGGCTTTATGCCTGGCTGGCCCTGGGCTTTAGGTGCCGACAGGTGTCGGGCTTTATGCCTGGCTGGCCCAGGGCTTTAGGTGCCAATGGGTGTCGGGCTACATGCCTGGCTGGTGCAGGGCTTTATGCCTGGCTGGTGCAGGGCTTTATGTGCCATCAGGTGTCGGCTTTATGCCTGACTGGCCCAGGGCTTTAGGTGCCGACGGGTGTCGGGCTTCATGCCTGGCTGGCCCAGGGCTTTAGGTGCCAACGGGTGTCGGGCTTTATGCCTGGCTGGTGCAGGGCTTTATGCCTGGCTGGTGCAGGGCTTTATGTGTCGTCGGGTGTCAGCTTTATGCCTGGCTGGCCCAGGGCTTTAGGTGCCGATGGGTGTCGGGCTTCATGCCTAGCTGGCCCAGGGCTTCAGGTGCCGATGGGTGTCGGCTTTATGCCTGGCTAGTGCAGGGCTTTATGTGCCGACGGGTGTCAGGCTTTATGCCTGGCTGGCTCAGGGCTTTATGCCTGGCTGGCCCAGGGCTTTAGGTGCCGATGGGTGTTGGGCTTTATGCCTGGCTGGCCCAGGGCTTTAGGTGCCGACGGGTGTCGGGCTTCATGCCTGGCTGGTGCAGGGCTTTATGCCTGGCTAGTGCAGGGCTTTATGTGCCGTCGGGTGTCAGCTTTATGCCTGGCTGGCCTAGGGCTTTAGGTGCTGACAGGTGTTGGGCTTCATGCCTGGCTGGCCCAGGGCTTTAGGTGCCGATGGGTGTCGGGCTTTATGCCTGGCTGGTGCAGGGCTTTAGATGCCGACGGATGTTGAGCTTCATGCCTGGCTGGCTCAGGGCTTTAGGTGCCGATGGGTGTCGGGCTTTATGCCTAGCTGGTGCAGGGCTTTAGATGCCGATGGGTGTCAGGCTTCATGCCTGGCTGGCCCAGGGCTTTAGGTGCCGACGGGTGTCGGGCTTATGCCTGGCTGGTGCAGGGCTTTATTCCTGGCTGGTGCAGGGCTTTATGCCTAGCTGACCTAGGGCTTTAGGTGCCGACGGGCATCGAGCTTTATGCCTGGCTGGTGCAGGGCTTTAGATAAAAAGAACTCAGGAGCTAAAATTGAAATTTGTTAATATAGAGTGAGGGGCGAAAGCCCAAAGAGAATACAGGCGTGATATTTAATGTAAGAGGAGAAATGCGTTACTGATAATACCGATGAAGGTTGTCTGCATTCCATGTCCTAGGAAGCGGCTTCCCATCGAGCTCTTCAATCTTGTAAGCTCCGTGATGAAGTGTCTCGGCGATCCGATAGGGTCCTTCCCAATTTGGAGCTAGCTTTCCTTCCTCCACCGGCTTCGAGACTTTAGCCCATCGAAGGATCAGGTCCCCGGCAGGAAAGTCCTGGGGTGCACATGGGCGTTGTAATACTTGGCGGCCCGTTGTTGATAGACCGCCATCCGAAGTCGCGCTTGGTCTCGCATTTCCTCCACCAGGTCGAGGTTGGCTCGCAGCTAGTCTGGGTTGCCTTCCTCGTTGTACGATTCCACCCAAGGGCTCGGTGAGCCAACCTCCACCGGGATGACGGCTTCGGATCCGAAGACTAAGCTGAATGGGGTCTCGCCGGTGGGGGCTCGCGGCGTTGTGTGGTAGGCCCACAGCACATTGGGGAGCTCCTCCACCCATCGTCCCTTACAGTCATCTAGTCGAGTTCTCAGCCCTTGGAGAATGATTCAATTAGTTACCTCGGCCGCCCCGTTGGTCTGGGGGTGCCCGACGGAAGTAAACTTCTGACGGATGCCCAGCTCGGAGTAGAATTCCTGGAAGGGCGCGTTATCAAACTGCCGGCCATTGTCGGTGACCAGGGTGTTTGGCAGTCCGAACTGACATATAATGGACTTCCAGAAGAAGGATCTCACTTTGCTCTTCGTGATCTTAGCAAGGGCTTCGGCTTCAACCCACTTGGTGAAGTGATCAAAGGCCACCAGGAGGAACTTTCGCTGTCCGAAGGCCGGGGGAAAGGGTCCTAGGATATCCATACCCCACTAGGCGAAGGGCCAGGGCGCCACCAAGGGGTTAACAGAGATGTCGGCTGTCGCTGAATATTAGCATGGCGCTGACAGCTATCACACATCTTAACGAGCTCGGCTGCGTCCTCCTTCATGGTTAGCCAAAAATACCCCTATCGTAGGGCCTTGTAAGCTAGGGCTCTGCCCCCCAGGTGACTTCCACAGATGCCTTCATGGATCTCCTGCAGGATGTAGTCTGATTCCGCTGGTCCCAAGCACCTGAGGACCGGGTATGAGAATGATCTTCGATAAAGCTTTCCGTCCATCATCAAGAACCTCGGGGCCCTCCGCCTAAGTAGCTTGGCCTCAGTGGGGTTCTCTGGGAGAGTACCATCGGTTAAATATCGGACGTAGGCATCCATCCAGGAGGGCTCTTGCTCCACTGGCAACGCTTCATCCGCAACTTCAATGCTTGGGGCCTGGAGGTGCTCCACATATGTTCTTCCCAGCGTCCCGTTGGCTGAAGTGGCCAAACGGGATAATGCATCAGCTCTGGCATTCTCCGCTCGAGGAATGTAGCTAACATGGAAGTAAGAGAACCGAGAGGCTTGGGATTGCACCTTGCTCAAATAGTGGGACATGGTTGGGTCCCTAGCTTCATACTCCCCAGTGATCTGCCCAGAAACAAGCTGAGAGTCCGTGAAGGCCCCCAAACGCCCTGCACCTAACTCCTCAGCCAACCTCATTCATGCTAGCAAAGCTTCATACTGCGCCTGGTTGTTAGTTGCCGGGAACTGGAATCTCAGAGCATACTCCACCGCATCCCACTCAGGGCTCGCAAGAATGAGTCCAGCTCTGCTTCCTTGAGAATTTGATGCTCCATCCACATGCAAAATTCAGTCTTCTTTTTTTGCCTCCTCGGTCAAGGGAGGGTCCTCACACTCGTCCGGGCGCACCTCCTCCGCACCCCTCTCGATCCAGGAACACTCAACCAAGAAGTCGGCTATCACATGAGACTTCATGGCCGACCTCGATCGGATGGATAGGTCAAATTCACTTAGCTTAATGGCCCATTTAGCCAGCCGACCGGAGATGTCAGGCGAGACAAGATGGTTTGAAGAGGTTGGTCCATGAGCACCACAAGGGATGAGCTTGAAAGTAGGATCGGAAGCGTTGGACAGAGACCACCAGGGCAAAAATGATCTTCTTGGTTCTAGATTATCTGGTCTCGGCATCATGTAGTACCTTGCTAGTGTAATAGATCAGCCTCTGGACCCCATCAACATCCATGCGCATGAGCACAGAGCTGATAGCCTCGGGGGAGGCTGCGAGATATAGGAAGAGCTCCTCTCCATTCTTTGGCTTGGACAACAGCGGGGGAGTGGATAGAAATTGCTTCAACTCCTCAAAGGCATCCTGACACTCCTTTGTCCACTCGAAGCCGTTGACCTTGCGTAGCACCTTAAAGAAGGGTAGGCACCTTTCTGCCGATCTTGACATGAAGCAACTCAAAGCTGCCACCCTCCCAATTAGGCATTGCACCTCCTTCTTGTTAACTGGGGGCCTCATCTCTAAGATAGCCCTGATCTTATTGGGGTTGGCTTCAATCCCTCGCTGGGTTACCATAAAGCCTAGAAACTTGCCTGCCGCCACTCCAAAGGCGCACTTATGGGGGTTAAGCCTCATCCGATACCGGCGCAGATTGTTGAAGGTCTCCTCGAGATCGACGACATGATCGGCAGCACTGGTGCTCTTGGTCAGCATATCATCCACGTACACCTTCATGTTGCGCCCTATCTAGTCTTCAAAGACCTTATTCATCAACCTTTGATAGGTGGCTCCAGCATTCTTCAACCCAAACGGCATCACCTTGTAACAGTAAATCCCCTTTTCTGTAATAAAAGAGGTGGCTTCTTCATCTGCCGAATTCATCTTAATCTGATTGTACCCCGAGAAGCATCCATGAAACTAAGAGTTTCATGCCCGGACGTGGCATCCACTAGCTGGTCGATCCGGGGCAATGGGAAGCTGTCTTTGGGGCATGCCTTGTTAAGATCGTTGAAGTCCACGCACATCCTTCAGCTCCCACTGGCCTTGCGAACCATCACGACATTCGTCAGCCAGTCCGGGTAATGCACCTTGCGGATGTGACCGGCCTACAGTAGCTTCCGCACCTCATCATCCATGGCTTTCTGTCGGTCGGGGTGAAACTCATTTTCTTCTGCCGGATGGGTCGGCACTCCGCCCGAATGTTAAGTTGATGAGTAATTACCTCTTCTGGAATCCCTGGCTTGTTGGACGCCAACCAGGCGAAGACATCCGCATTAGCTCGTAGAAAGGTGAGGAGTCGGTCACGAGCCTCCTCCGGGAGTAGGGCTCCAATCCGGACTGCTCTTGTTGGATCCTCCTCGAAGGGGAAGGTAAGCAGTCGCTCGGCCGGCTCTCCTCTTCTCTCCAGGTCTCGAGGATCCAGCATCTCAGGTACCAGTATGGGTGCCGCCCCCTGCGGACTAGGGGCCATATGGTAGCAAAGTGTAGGTGGATTCTGCTCTCCCCGCATCTCTCTAACTCCTTCGCTGGTAGAAACCTCACGAGGAGCCTCTTAGTGGATATGACAGCATCCAAAAGATTGAGCCTGGGCCTCCCGAGGATCGCGTTGTAAGCAAGGGCACGCGAACCACCAAGAACTTTATAAAAATCGTGCTTTGACACAGGGCTGTGCCAGCCGTCACAAGGAGAGTGACTCCCCCTCGACCTTCATAGAATCTCCAGTAAACCCCATTAGGGGTGCGGCGACGGGCCGGAGTAGATCAGGTGACATGTTCATGCGAACAAAAGCGTCATAGTTCAAAACATCCACAGAGCTCCCACTATCAACTAAAATTCTCTTTACAGGATGTTTAGCGATCATCATAGATACGACGACGCTGTTATCATTCTGGTTTACCACCCCCTCTAAGTCCTTTTTAAAGAAAGGAATTATAGAATCCAACTCCCCTTCCCCTCTCGGCCTCTTCGGCGGGCCTCCTGCCCCCAGGAAATCATTGCCACCGTCTTCTCCGTTGGGGCATTGTCGACCACCGGCGGCGGGGGTGCTGACGGGCCAAGAGCTCCCGGGTTGTTCCTCTGGATGAACTTTCCAGTGGCCCCGCTGGATAAGGTCTTCAATAGCCTTCTTCAGCTAGCGACACTCGTCAGTATCATGACCGTGATCCCGGTGGTAGCAATAATAGAGGTTTTTGTTGCGAGGGATCTTCTGGTTCATTGAAGGAGGGCGCTGAAGATAAGACTCCCCTTCAATCTCGAGCAAGATCTGAGATATCGGGGCGAGCAGTAGGGTGTAGGGTCCATCTCTTAGTGTGGGGCTTGGGGACGGTTGTCTGGCCGGCGAGGAGGCTCAGGTCTTCTGGGGAGAGCTTCGGCAGGTTCCAGTCAGGCTGCTTTCTTGGCGACGTTCCCGCCAGCCTCGCGCCAGGAGAAGTCAGCCTCATCAGCTCGAATGTACTTCTGGGCCCAGGTCAGGAGCTCGGCGTAAGAGGCGGATGGCTTCTTATCGAGGGAGTACGCAAAGTGAGACGGACGAAGCCCTCGCTTCAAGGCCAAAGTAGCCACCGAGTCTTCAAGGTTGTAGACCTCCAAGGCCGCCTCCTTGAACTGAGCGACATAATCCCGTAGGGACTCACCGCTCTTTTGCTGGACGGCGAAGAGGCTATCTGCTACCCTGGGGATCTTCCGACATGCATCAAAATGGGCCAAAAAGGCCCTCTCCAACTGGCGGAAAGAGTCGATGCTCCGTGACGGCAGACGGGAGTACCAAGCTCGGGCGGCCTTCTTCAGGTGGCTGGGAAGGCGATGCACATGAGTGAGTCAGTGGCCCCCTGGACTTGCATGAGAACTTTATGACTTTCCAAGTGGTCCAGGGGATCTGTGGTCCCGTCATAAGGATCTAGCTGGGAAGGCGGAACCGGGTGGAGATGGGCTCTTCCATGATGCGGCGAGACAAGGGAGGCCGGCTGTCATAGTCCGTCTATGGCAGGTGGGTGATCCAACAGCTAAGCTCCTCCAACCTCTGGTTATATTCATCGAGTCGACGCTCGGCTCGATGAGGCATCCGGCCATCAAAAGAGCCCTCCCCCAAAGATTCGGAAGACGAAGAACGGGACAACGATGCCGGCGGGGGCGCTCCGCCTCCTTCCCGTGCCGCCGCTTAGGAGAGACACTAGCGTGGCGGGAAGGAGACCGGTGTCTCTTAGAGGCTTCCCGGTGGTGAGGCTTGGGCGGAGCTTGATGGTGGCGATCCCCAGGCACCGGCGATCTCCTCCGAGAGGAATGCTGGCTGGGTTGCACCATCCCTGGGATAGATGGATTTGGCTCTGACTGTTGTGCGGCCGCCTGCTGGTGCTGCAGGCCTTAAACTACCGCCGCCAAAGACTGGACTTGCATGGCCAGGGTGGTGAATTGATCTTCCTAGAACTGCTGCGGAGGAGGCGCAGGGACATCGACCGGAGGAGCGGAGGGTCCAGCCTCCTGGGGATGCAGTGGTGCCAGAACGCTGGATGGGAGAGCCGAGGGGCCCTCCACGGGTGGACCGGCTCCGCGGCGCTGCCCCTCGGCGCAGCCGGTAGAAACTCCCTTTGTTCGGATCGTCACCATGGCTTCAAGAACTTGAAGAGAGAAAATGCAGATTGCTGGCTCGATGTCTTTCTCTTTCCCCCCCTTCCTGGCGCACCAATCTGATGACACCAAGTCACCTTCTTCAAGCGTCGGGGAAGACGGACGTCCTTCTCTCCGGACCCCTGCAAGAAAAGTCCTCGGAGACCAGATGCTCCGGTGGGGACCCTCCGATGCTCAAGTTAGTTACTTGGGATCAGACAAGAACCGCTCAGCGGAAGGAAGCTGAGACAGTTGGGGTTTTGCTAGGAGGAAGAAAGCTAGAAAACCAGAGTTCGGATCCCTACTTACAGTGCGGACGCGTGTTTTTATACCTGTCCGAATATCTCATCTTACTGTTCCAAAAGATTGCTATCGTACCATCACTGTGCATGCTGGAGGCATCCCACGCTACCTGTCAATGGGGCATTACACGTGTCTAGCAGCCGCGGTTGTATTTGGTGCACGCCGTTGCTTGACATGATCACGCACAGTTGCAAGTGGTAGTGAATTGTACTCCGTAACGGGGCACAGTCATGCACAGGGACATGCATTACACCATACACCGTTATGAGGCATGGCCGCAAGCAGCCACGGGCGCACGGAGAGTTATGTGGGCACGTCAGGTGGCCCGGAGCTATCACTTGGTTCGAAGGCTGGTCCGCATGCTAATCGCTGATGATGCCCGTGCACCCCGAGACTGGAGGGGGTCTCGAAGTGAAGATATAGTGATCTCACCCTGAGACCGGAGGAGGTCTCGGGGGTGAGTTGGTGCTGGTGCACCCTGAGACCGGAGGGGGTCTCGGGGGTGAGATAATGATGGTGCACCCCAAGACCAGAGGGGGTCTCGGGGGTGAGATGATGCTGGTGCACCCCGAGACCGGAGAGGGGTCTCGGGGTCGAGATATGGTGATCTCACCCCGAGACTGGAGGGGGTCTCGGGGTGAGATGATGCTGGTGCACCCGAGACCGGAGGGGGGTCTTAGGGTCGAGATATGGTGATCTCACCCCAAGACTGGAGGGGGTCTCGGGGGTGAGATGATGCTGGTGCACCCCGAGACCGGAGGGGGTCTCGGGGTCGAGATATGGTGATCTCACCCTGAGACCGAAGGGGGTCTCGGGGGTGAGATGATGCTGGTGCACCCCGAGACCGAAAGGGGGTCTCGGGGTCGAGATATGGTGATCTCACCCCTAGACCGAATGGGGTCTCGGGGGTGAGATGATGCTGGTGCACCCCGAGACCGGAGGGGGGTCTCGGGGTCAAGATATGGTGATCTCACCCCGAGACCGGAGGGGGTCTCGGGGGTGAGATAATGCTGGTGCACCTCGAGACCAAAGGGGGTCTCGGGGTCGAGATATGGTGATCTCACCCCGAGACTAGAGGGGGTCTCGGGGGTGAGATGATGCTGGTGCACCCCAAGACCGGAGGGGGGTCTCGGGGTCGAGATATGGTGATCTCACCCCAAGACCGGAGGGGGTCTCGGGGGTGAGATAATGCTGGTGCACCCCGAGACCGGAGGGGGTCTCGGGGTGAGACTTGGTGACCTCCGTTAGCTGCTGTTACCTTTTATTCTAACGGCACTGGATCAGCCACATCACTATCCATTCTTTAAGGTAACGATCGAACATTACCATGACATGTACCATCAATTACATTTCATAAGCTTTGCTGAAATATTTTCTTAATTGTAGGATGCAATTGGTGCCATAGATGACACACATATAGAGGTCATTCTACCGAAGGAGGATCAACCTTGTTTTCGCAATCGAAAGAACACTATATCTCAGAATGTAATGGCTGATGTATCCTTCAACTATATGTTTATGTTTGTGTGCGTTGGATGGGAAGGATCGATAGCTGGCATGAGAGTTTTAGGTGGTGCTATGATTATGAATGATTTATAGTCCCCGAAGGTAAGGTTTTCAAATTATAACCACGTTGCCGAAAAGTTGTATGTTTGTTTATGCGTTCCTATTATCAATTTTTGTAGAAAAGTTTTATGTTTGACACTCTATCTGAACCAATGGCCATGATGCTGGGCAGACTCAGAATTTCTTAACTCGGGTGCATGAAAATTATTACCGTTAGGAAATAATAACTGATAATGTCTATCTGAACCAACTCAATCTATGTCCATATAATGGCTTCAGTTACTTGTACAGCTCTCTTTCTTCTTTCATAATCTTTTGATCTCTGTTTTGTTAGGAATTGTGTCCTAAAGCCAATCAATTAACATGTAGATGATTGTGCAAGTTGTAAATGTATATAAATTATAAATTAATAAAATTTGGCAGTTCATCACATCGCATCTTCCTGAAATAAATTCTTTTGTGATGGAGTCCTTAGAACCATAATCTATTCAATAAAGAGAGGATTTTTGAGTGGTTCTTAAAATAGTCGCGACCAAATGATATATAATTATAGGACAACTATGTATCAAGTAAAGGTCGTTGTATGTCATATGGGTTGGTTGTCTTCTTTACCAAGGAGTGTGGTGACACTGGTATGACATGCAGGTGAGGTGTATGATATTTCGCTGAACGTGACCAGTCTGCGGAACACTCTTCTACCAAGAAGTGTTCACGAAGGGATATGGATATAAGTGTCCCTCTGACCTGAGATCACCATGGTAGCTTGCAAGCAACTTACTATACTTTGGTGCCATATTACCTGGATATCTAATCCAGTGATAGAAGGTTTCTAGATGCATTAAAATACTTGTGGAGCAGTGAGTGGATCAAGATGGGATTGATCCCTCCAAACAGTTTGGAATAAATGTCTCACTGTGTTTCAATTTAGCAAAACCTTGGTCAGGGTAGTCCATGTGAGGAGTCACAGGACTTATAAAGATTAAGACACTTTATGGATGAACTGATTAAGGGTTGACAGTTGAAACCTAAGTCATCTTGACCATTGAGGGTCAAAGGGATGAATTATATGGTAACCGTATGCTAGAGGTTCTTGATTGTTGCTCTGCAACCTTCGGCCTATTCGGACGTCGGGTGTCATTGCTAGATGATGACTTCGATTAGTATTGAAAGTGTTCCAGTACTACCGGCTTAGTGTTTGAACATATGGGGTCACACGCCATAGGGGATTCTACCTGACTGGATGATTGAGAAACTAAATGTTAGTAAATTAACTGAAGGATTAAATTGGTAATACGATTGTTGGCTAGCTCAATTTGATTGAGCTATGAACACCTTGGTCAAATCAAATAGGATTTGGTTTGGACTCAAATTTAGGTAAGCCTAATGTTAACATCCTTACCATTTAAATTCGAATTGCGAATTTAAATTTCAAACTAATTTTAATTTCAAGTTTAAATATTAAATTTTGAATTCAAAACTTTAAGTTGAATTTAAAATAGATGTTAATGACCTCTCCCTAATTACCCCTTATTTCTTAACTTCTAACCTTTTCAGTTTTTAACTGAAAAAAATGAAAAGTTTCTTTCTTAACATGAAGAGTTTCTTCCTTAACTTCTTTTCGGTTTTTTAACTAAAGATGAAGATGAAGGGTTCTTCCTCATCTTTCAAGAAACGTTGAAAAAGGAAATAGAGATGAGAAGTTTTGAGGATGAAAGGGATTCTTGCTATAAAACCTAGAGGTAAAATGTTTTCTAAAGAAAGACATCCTTTTGATAATTCCATGAGCACCTTGGTGTAAAAGAGAAGATATCTCATCGTCGAAGCCTAGGAGAGGAGCTAGCACTCCAAAGAGGCTGGTCATGACCAGAGCCCCAGTGTGGATCATCTGTAGAGGTCATACACCTTTATGTGGCTAGCAGAAGTACTTTCTACCACCGCCTTCTACTATTGTGTGAGTGATTAAGCATTAAAAGGTAAAAGATTCAATATTTACTGATAACTTAGATGAGATCTAAGGCACTAGGAAACATACATAGATATGATCCATGTTATTGTTAATTTTTTTTATATAGATTTGATCTATGTATTTTATTATATAGATTTGATCTATGTATTAGATCTTTTATACTTATATATATTGATCCTGTTGTAGGCTGATATTGGATTAGAGCCAATATCTTATTGCTTCGTTGCATGTTTATTTTATAAAATGTCAAAATACATTTCTGTTTATTTCTGTTGCCTACAAAAGCTTTACTAACAATGGTATCAAAGCCAGGTTAGTGTTCTTAGTTTCTATCGTGCTCTACTCTGGCATGATCCAATGGGGAAGGCCACTGGTAGTACCCCAGATCATCATGCCCAATGAGCGTCTGGTAGAGATATCAGGGATGCACCAATGAGAGAGGCTACTGGTAGTACCTCGTTGAGTGGTGCCAACTACCCACGATTTGGAGAGTGCAATAGGCTGCTGAGAGCACTTGAAGGCTATTTTGGTAGGAAGCTAAGTACTTGGATTGGGTAAATTTATAAGGCCATCCGGTCATAGGAGAGAAGTAGGGTTTAAAAGCCTTTTTTTTTATTCAATGGGATCTCTTATGGCGTGTAGGGATGCCACTTGTGTCATGACTCATGAAGAAGAAAAGTGAAGAGAATATAGATTAAAACTGTTTTAATCTCTTTTTTGGTTGATATGATCATAAGTTGTTTTATTTTTTTGTAAAATCTGTTTTACATGTTAAATAAAAATTATTTTAATTTAAGAGTTTTGTTGACTTTAATTGAGAAATTAAATGACAAAGATACTTAGAAATATGATTTGAAGATCTTAAGTCATTTGTATAAGAATTAGGGGTCATGGGTTAGCTTGAGTTGGATCCTTAATTGGGTTAGACCTAAGTTTAGATTAATTGGACTAAAAAGAGAACTTAAATCTAATCAACAGTTGAGTTAGGTTACATTCTTTTTAGATCTTTCTAATTAGTTAGATTGATTAATTCATAAATCTAAATGGACTTGTTCTGTTGCTCAGAAGTGAGCCCAAGTCTTTAAACTAATCCAATCGAATATGATGAACCCATCCCATGGTCTCACTTACCTGTAAGATATGGTCGATCATAATTGATTGGGTTACTCCATGATTAAAGTTAGCTCATGTCACTTTTGGTGAATTAGTATGACTGATTAAGGTACCCATGGACTAATTATTCATGAACCATTCTACAAGTAAGTGGGAGAATTCTTGATTATAGTCCATGTATTCTCTTTCATATGTCACATATTGAAAGGAAATCCTCTAAATTATTAGGTCCTTAAAAAGATGAAGTTATGAAGATAACTAAATCTTAGACTCCCATTAAGTGGATGGTAAAGGGTCCAATAGTTGGATGGTCATTGGCAGACCCAAAGGTCGAATGTTCATCAAGCTATTGGAATTGTCAGTCCTAATATGATGGCTCAATGTGACTCTCTTAACGGTAGTTAGGTGGGCCGGCCAAAGTTGTCGGGCTTGGCTATTCGTTGGTTAGAAGCATTGAATTTTGTCATGTTAATGGTTGAACCTAACTAGGACCTTCAATAGGAGGCCCAAAGGCCGATTGAAGAGTATCCTGGGGCAAAATTAATTACTAGAAGTTAGTTGGAGAAGTAATCGGTTAAAGAACCTACCTTTAGATGTGCATGGGTGAGCTGGCCAAAGTCGGGCTCATGTATTGTCTATTGGATTTTAGTACCCACTAAGGAATTAAGAGTAATTTCTCAGATTGAGGTAGAGGCTATCATTCTGAATAAAATATTGGAGGGCCTTTAGACTAAAGTTTATGTCTTTAGGATAATAATTCAATATAGTAATAGGTTTTTGGTTTTCCTTTCAGATAATGTCTACCAACTTGTCGCTCCGTTCATTGCTTGATAATGAAAAACTTAAGGGTCCCAACTTTGATAGCTGGTATCAAAGGCTTAGGATTGTCTTAGAGCATGAACGGATCCTTTAGGTGATAACGGATCCAGCACCTGAAGTCCCTGCTTCTAATGCTCGGGGTTCAATCAGGGATACTTATCAGAAGTGGCTCTCTAATCGGACCACTGTTCGATGCATAATGCTAGCAGCGATGAACGACGAGTTCAGTCGCAAATTTGAGGAAGCCCAACCAGAAGAAATTCTTCAAAAGTTGAAGGAATCCTTTGGAACACCAGACGATGTTGAGAGGTATAAGGTCTCTTGTGCCATCTACAATGCACGGATGCGTGATGGAGCCTCAGTCACTGATCATGCATTGTACATGATCGAGATGATTGAACGCTTGGGCAAACTCGGTTGTCCCTTGCATGAACAACTTGGGAAAGATGCGATACTGAACTCCCTATCTCCTTCCTATCTTGACTTTCTCGATCATTATAGAATGAATAATCCTGCTGTAAACTACCATGGTTTACTTGGTTTACTGCAAATTTATGAGAAAGATCACCAGCTCAATGAAGGGGTGGTGAATTTAGTGGGAGGTTCTTTGGGAGGTCGTCATCCCTTTAAGAAAAGGAAAAAGAAAAATAAAAGAAAGAAGGTGCAAAATGTTGGAACCAATCAGGCTAAAAAGATTAAAGCTGATCAGAGTAAGGCGGAGTGCTTCTTTTGCAAGAAGCAGGATCATTGGAAGAGAAATTGTCCTCTTTATATTGCATCCCTTGATCCGAACATGTCAAGAAGAGGAAGCAGCAAGGAAATGCTAAACAAGGTATATATATGATAACGCCTTGTAATTTCTCTATCTATGATACTATTAATTGGGTTTGGATACCGGAAGTCTAATTCACATATGCAATTCTTTGCAGGGACTTCAAGTTAATAAAAGATTCGAGGACGGTGAGAGATTCTTAAACGTGGGGAATGGAAGCCAAGTTTCAGTCCTGGCATTGGGAGTCGTCAAACTTGTTTTTGAGTCTTGTACAATCATTTTAAATGAATGCCATTATTGTCCATCTTTCATTTTAAATGTCATTTCTGTAGGCCAATTGGCCATGTCTGGTTATGAACTATCAATAAAGAATGACATTTGCAAAATCATTATGAATGGTTATGTTGTGATGAATAGATATATGAGTAATGACATATATGTACTATCGCAACATGTTAGTGTAATGTATGCATCTAGCAAATGCCCTAGAATAAATGATATCAGTAATGCTTACCTTTGGCACTGTCGGCTAGGTCATATTAACAAGAACAGGATAAACAGGTTAAGAAAAGAAGGTCTACTTGAGGTTAATGATTTTAAATCATTACCAACTGTGAATCTTGTCTTATGGGTAAAATAACCAAATCATCTTTTAGTGAAAAATGTGAACAGACCAATAAAATTCTAAGTCTGGTACATACCGATGTATGCGGACCTATGAATATCAGTGCCAGGGGTGGGTATAATTATTTTATTATGTTTACAGATGACCTTTCGAGGTATGGTTATATATTCTTGATGAGACATAAGTCTGAATCGTTTGAAATGCTCAAACGATATTGTAATAAAGTAGAAAAACAAACTGAAAAATTTATCAAAACCCTTCGATCAGATCGAGGTGGTGAATATCTTTCTAGTGAGTTTCTAACATATCTTAAGGAGAATGGGATTCTCGCTCAATGGACACCTCCAGGGACACATCAATTAAATGGAGTGTCTGAAAGGAGGAATCAAACCCTGTTAGACATGGTTCGGTCCATAATGGGCTTTGCATCTCTATCGATCTTCTTTTGGGATTATGCTTTAGAGTCAGCTTATTATCTTTTAAATAGAATCCCAAGTAAGTATGTTAACAAAACACCGTATGAGATATGGACTGGGCATAAGCCAATACTCTCACACCTTCGGGTCTGGGGCTGTCCGGCTTATGTTAAACGTTTGAAATAGATAAGCTTGGACCTAGGTCTGACCGGTGCCTATTTGTAGGATATCCAAAATAGACTAAGGGGTGTTACTTTTACTTTCCTGAAGAACAAAAGTTGTTCGTCAATCTTAGGGCTATCTTTTTAGAAAAAGGAGTTCCTTGGTGAAGGAATTGGAGCTACTAAGATTGAACTTAGTGAAGTTCAACAAGGAGAAAAACTAATACACTTAAGGGACAATACAGAAACAGATTTGATTAGATCAAACCCAGAGCCTATACAAGAACCATTAAGGAGATCTAGTAGGGTATTCCATCAATCGGACATACTATGGTTTCTTGGTCCGGGACGACGATCCTATTGAACTCGATGAGAACAATGAGGATCTGATCAACTATATGGATGTAATGCAGAGGTTTGACTCTGAGAAATGGCTAGAAGCCATGAAATCTGAAATGAAGTCTATAGAAATCAACCATGTATAGACATTGGTTGATCCACCCGAGGGTATAAAACCTGTTGGGTGCAAATAGATTTTCAAAAGGAAAAGAGGCGCAGATGGGCAGGTAGAGACCTATAAAGCCCATTTGGTTGCCAAGGGATATCGTCAATGTTATGGTATAGACTATGATGAGACATTTTCTCCTGTGGCAATGCTCAAATCCATTCGGATTATGCTTGCTTTAGCAGCACACATTGATTATGAAATCTGGCAAATGAATGTCTGAATAGCTTTCCTGAATTGTGAGCTGGAAGAGGAGGTGTATATGATACAACCTAAAGGGTTCACATCCACAGATAAGTCAAAAGTATGCAAGCTACAAAGATCATTTATGGATTGAAGCAGGTATCTCGGAGTTGGAACATGCGGTTTGATAAATGTATCAAGACATATGGTTTCGTTAGAAATAGAGAAGAACCTTGCATTTACAAATGGGCAAATGGTTATGTGGTTGTATTCCTTATGTTGTATGTGGATGACATTCTCTTAATCGGGAATGACATCCTAGCACTACAGGGAATAAAGGTTGGTTATCATCTTAATTTTCTATGAAGGACTTGGGTGAAGCCTCTTATATACTTGATATGAAAATCTATAGAGATAGATTTAAGAGGCTACTAGACGAACTGTGCTGAAACAGTTCAGCATGAGAATTCCAAAAAGGCTATCTTCAAATAGGCCAAGGAATTTCTCTCTCCAAAAAGGATTGTGCGACAACTCCAGAGGAAAGAGAGCGTATGAGTAGGATTCCATATGCTTCGGCAGTGAGTTCTATCATGTATGCTATGACATGTACTAGACCAGATGTGGCATATTCACTAGGGATAGTGAGCAGATACCAGTCTGACCCAGGTGATGCTCATTGGAAAGTAGTGAAGACTATTCTTAAGTATTTACGAAATACTAAGGACCAATGGCTAATTTATGGAGAACCTGACTTAAAACTTGTGGGGTATATTAACTCCAGTTTTCAGTCAAATAGGGATGATAGCAAGAGTGTATCAGGATTTTTTTTATCCTAAATGGAGGAGCGATCTGCTGGAAAGGCAGCACACTGTGGCGGACTCAGTATGCGAGGTAGAATATATTGCGGCATCGGATGCAGCAAAGGAAGCTGTATGGTTGCGAAAGTTTCTAGGAGAACTGGGAGTGACACCTTCACCGGATGGTCCTATTTCGATGTGTTATGACAACACCGGCGCCATTGCTCAAGCTAAAGAGCCAATGTCCCATTAACGCACCAAACATGTCACGCCCCAGACCCTATATTGGATCTAGGGGTGGCAACCCGCCGCATACCTGGCATGCAAGGCGTCCCGAAATATAACATTCAATACAAGGAGGGGTAATAACTATATATCATCCAATTTAAATGGTTCTTAATACAAACATAATCATATGTTTTAGGCTACATGCCCAAAATACATAATTCAATGGGGCCACAACAAAGTATTAGATCTAGGTTACTCTGATAGCCGCTCCAACTACCCCATATTCCCATCTTCAGTTCTATGGCTCTGAAAAACATTGTGAGATTTAAATGAGCTCACACTCAATAAGTAAGCCAACTATAATATAATGTAATTACTTCATGCTTTTATCAACTCAAATTTTTCATAATAAACATCTTGCCAAGCTTCCATAATTCAAATACATTTTACCATGTTATCAAAACATGCATCATATGCTCAAAATAATTTTGGAAGCAATTGCTATATATAGCATTTCAAGAATATACAATTTCATGATAAAACCACTGTACCACTGTAAATAGCATGTAAATATGCATTTTTATACTAATGTCCCATGGCCACACACTATGTACACAGAATACCCCCCTCGGGTGTAACACCCCCCTCGGGTGTATCCTCCATAAATATCCCCTGGAGTCAAGGTCCTCGAACCAGTCATGAACTCACATCCTGCCATATCGGCTACAACACACCCCAAGAGTGTGTTCCCCATATACCCCCCTATGGAGATGGGTTCCGGTGCCATGTGGCTTAATATTGCCATATCCTGTCACAGCACACCTCCTGGGTGTGTATTCTCCATATACCCTCCTATGAAGTTAGTCCCGTGCCAAGTGAGTCATGCAACATATCATCATATCATATCATAACGGACATGGTAGGATATATTATCATATACACAAAGTATATTTTATGTCACATTTGCCAAATAGCATGTATCATTACAAAAATGCAATCCATATACTTTTCATAATTACAGTGAATTAAACATGTCAAATACGCATGTATATTCATAAAAACCTTTAATAATTTCAAAGGTCATGCCAATTGAATCAATTGTCCATATAGATACCCAATTATTTAAAATATAATAAATAATAAACTAATCATAGTAAATGCTCATTTGCAAATAACAATACCAATCCATTTTCTCATTTTTCAAATAATGCAATATATATCAATAAAGCATTTAAATACATAATTTTTATATTTTAATAATTTATGAAAATTATGATAAATGACTTACTTACCTCAGTATGCAAATCCCAAATGGTAAATCAGCTTTGGATATCTGGGTACCTACAACATTTTTTCTAATTTTTAGTCCCCAAAAATAGCATATCAAATAGTTTTTAACTCTACCCAGTTTAATCTCAGGGCCAACTTGGGGCTTGAATATCTCCCAATACATAAACCCAAATGGAAAATAAAGATACCCCCAGAAACTAGAATCAATACTGATCCGGGCATATCTTTATTTTTCATTTTGGCCCAATACATTGTTCAAATTGCAGCCCGAAAAAGCTCAGAGTCGGCCCAACAGGGCCCAATTCTGGACGGCCCACCCCCATCTTCCTCCCGCCTCCCCTGTTTCACCCGAAATAGGGGAAGGACTGAGCCGGCGGCCAGTCCGCCGCCGGCCACTTTCCGGAGGGGCTCGACCGCTGACGACCGACCCAGAGCCGTCCGCCGTCGTGGCCTGCCACCCCTTCTCTCTTTCTCCCTATTTCTCTCTCTCTCTCCTCGTTCTTCCGCACGGCACGAATCGTGCCAGTGGCATGGTCGGCCATACAGCCGGCCAGACCTCCATCGGACGCTGCCCCGGCGCCAGTGGAGGTCGCCGGTCGCAGCCCAGACTCGGCGAGCCGGCGGGCACTCCGTCGGGCCCGAACCAAGCCGGTTCACGGCTTGGTTCCGTGAAGAAGGGGTCGTCTCTCTCCCATTCTCTCTCTCTCTTACCTTGCGGCTGCCACGGGTGATCTTGGGGAAGGAGGGGAGCTCCCCTCCTTATATTATGGCAAGGGGAGGGTTAGCCCCTCCCCTGTGCTCGTGTGAAGGGGGCGTGTCGGCGCCTCCTTCCGCCATGCCGGGTCAACATTGGCAGAGGAAGGGCGGCACCTTCCTTCATCCGTCAAAGAAGGCAGATCCTCACATGGTGAGGATCCGGAGGGAGTTTACATTCTCCCTCCTTATAAAAATGTTGGCCTCGAAATTGGTGCACTTCAAATAACATTTAGAATCCAAAGCTTTGATCATAATTAATCTTCTTTCCATTTACATATGCTATGTTACAAACATTAAGGATATTTCTCTTTAATTTCCTCCTCAAGCTCCCAAGTAGCTTCCCTCTAGAATGATTACTCCACTGAACCTTGACATAGGGAATGCTACGGCGTCTTAAAACTTGATCCTTGCGGTCCACAATACACACAGGATGCTCCTCATATGTTAGATCCTTCCTTAACTGTATGGGCTCAAATTCTATCACATGGCTAGGGTTAGAAATGTACTTTCTCAACATAGATACATGAAATACATTATGTACCCCAGAGAGTGTTGGAGGTAATGCCAGGCTATAAGCTACCTCTCCTACTTTACTCAGAATCTCAAATGCCCAATGTATCGCGGACTCAGCTTACCTCTAATTCCAAATCTCATCACATTTTTGGTTGGTGATATCTTCAGGAAGACATGGTCCCAATTTGAAATTCTAGCTCCCTTCTTCTCACATCAGCATAGCTTTTCTGTCGGCTCTGAGCTGTGCGGAGTTGTTCCTTGATCAACTATACTTTCTCTACTGTTTGCCGGATCAGTTCGGGGCCCAACAATCTTCTCTCCCCCACATCATCCCAACATAAGGAGATCTGCATTTTCTATCATATAAGGCCTCAAATGGAGCCATCTGGATACTGGCTTGGTAACTATTATTATAAGCAAATTCCACTAAAGATAAGTGGTTGTCCCAAGCACCACCCAAGTCCATTACACAGGCTCGCAACATGTCCTCCAGGATTTGTATGGTCCTCTCAGACTGCCCATCTGTCTGAGGATGAAAGGTCGTGCTGAAGTTCAGTTTGGTCCCCAGAGCTCTATGAAGACTCTTCCAAAATTGGGACACAAACCTAGTATCCCGATCTGATACAATAGATACGGGAATACCATGAAGCCTCACAATTTGCTCAATATACATGTTGGCCAATCTCTCACTGGAGATCCCAACCTTAAATGAAAAGAAATGGGCTGACTTTGTCAATCTGTCCATAATAACCCATACTGCATCATTACTCCTAGGGGTCTTAGGCAGACCAGTCATGAAATCCATAGTGATTTTCTCCCATTTCCACTGTAGAATCATCAAAGACTGAAGGAGTCCTGCAGGCCTTTGATGCTCAGCCTTCACTTGCTGACACACCAAACATTTGGCCACATACTAAGCAATCTCTCTTTTCATTCCCTTTCGCCAAAAGTTTTCCTTTAGGTCTCTGTACATCTTGATGCCTCCTGGGTGCACTGTATAGGGAGAGTAGTGAGCCTCCCTCAGAATCTCTGCTCTTAGATCCATCACATTTGGCACATAGAGCCTGCCATCAAATCTCAGGGATCCATCCTCATTATAGCAAATTCATTTTGAATCCTGACTTCGCAGCTTCTTTAATCTTTTGCAGGTCCAAGTCTTCTTGCTGGGAAGACTTGATCCGATCAATCAGGGTGGGTTGGAGTACAGTGCTGCTATCTGCCCATCGAACCGCTGTACTCGCAATCCAACCTCTAACTTCTCAAGGTCCCTCTGGATGTGAGGCTGAGAAGTGATCATAAAAGCTAACTCCGATGAGGACTTCCTACTCAAGGCATCAGCTACCACATTGGCTTTCCATGGGTGATAGTGTAGGTTCAGGTCATAATCTTTTAGTAGCTCCATCCACCTCCTCTGCCTCAAGTTTAACTCCTTCTGAGTGAAGATGTATTTCAGACTTTTGTGGTCTGTATACACATCACATGCCTCTCCATATAGATAATGCCACCAAATCTTCAAGGCAAAAATCACAACGGCCAACTTCCAGGTCATGGGTAGATAATTTTGCTCATATAGCTTTAGCTGCCTGGAGGCATAAGCTATCACCTTCTCATTTTGCATTAGAATACTTCCCAATCCCTTCCGAGAAGCATCCGTGAATAGGGTGAATCCTCCAGATCCTGACGGAAGGGTAAGGATGGGGGCTGATACTAGACGTTACTTCAGCTCCTAAAAATTTCTCTCACACTCCTCAGTACAGTCAAACTTCGCTTGCTTTTGGGTCAAGCAAGTCAGGGGTAGAGCAATGCGAGAGAAGCCTTCCACAAATCTGCGATAATACCCAGCAGCCCCAC
Organism: Calamus simplicifolius; assembly: GCA_900491605.1. Classification (NCBI taxonomy): domain Eukaryota; kingdom Viridiplantae; phylum Streptophyta; class Magnoliopsida; order Arecales; family Arecaceae; genus Calamus; species Calamus simplicifolius. The sequence goes on along the minus strand of UESW01004062.1, from coordinate 494,774 downwards.
GAAGCTTCTTACTTCAGATACATTGGAAGGCCACACCAGTTTACAATTGCCTCAATCTTCTTTGGGTCCATAGTTATGCCATCTTTAGATATTATATGACCCAAGAATGATACTTGGCTCAACCAGAAGTCACACTTCTGCAACTTGGCATAAATCTTTTTCTCCCGAAGAGTTTGCAAAACAAACTTCAGGTGGTCCATATGCTCTCTTGGCTTTTGGAATACACCAGGATGTCATCAATGAACACCACCACAAACTGGTCCAAGTATGGCTTAAAGATTCTGTTCATCAAGTCCATGAATATTGTCGGGGCATTAGTTAACCCAAACGGCATCACCAAGAACTCGTAGTGGCCATACCTAGTCCTGAATGTTGTCTTAAGCACATCCCCAGCCTTGACCTTGAGTTGATGGTATCCTGACCGAAGATCGATCTTCGAGAATACCCGAGCTCCTTAGAGTTGATCAAATAGATCATCAATCCTTGGCAAAGGATACTTGTTCCGCATGGTCACCTATTGATTTCTCGGTAATCAATGCAGAGCCGAAGACATCCATCTTTCTTTTTGACAAATAATACTGAGCACCCTAAGGAGATACACTAGGTCTGATAAATCCTCGATCCAGGAGTTCCTGCAATTGACTCTTCAACTCTTTTAGTTCAGCTGGGGCCATACGGTACGAGGCCTTTGATATAGGTCCAGTGCCAGGGGCCAAATCAATAGTGAACTCAACCTCCCGATCTACGGGTAATTCGGTCAAATCATCAGGGAATACATCAGGAAATTCCCAAGCCACTGGAATATTCTCCAACTTGACCTCATCTTGCTGAAGGTCCTTGACCACAGCAAGAAACCCTTTGCTACCCTTCTTCAAATGCTTTGCGGCCTGTAGTGCTGACACGAACACCGAGGTCAGATGCTCCTGACTTCCAGTAAAACTAAATTCAGGTTGATTAGGAATTTTAAAGATTACCATCTTCTGAAACAGTCTACTGTAGCATAATAGGAGGCCAACTAGTCCATCCCAAGGATAATATCAAAAGATTTTAGTGGGAGGACGATTAGATCGGCCTTCAATCTCCTATCCCCCATGTTAATCAGCAAGATCTGCATACTGAGTCTACCCTCATAACATAACCATTTGGGAGAGCAATGTGCAACTCCTGCTCAAGAGAAACGGGTGTCAAAGATTCACCCTTGCGAGATATGTGCTAGATACAAATGAATGCGTGGCACCCGGATCTACTAAGAATTGAGCATAAGTGTTGCCTACTTTAAGTATACTTGTCACAATGGAGTTGGAAGCGGCAGCATCCTGTTGTGAGAGTAAAGACCCTTCCCTGGGTCCTAGGCTGCTACTGCTGCCTCTACCCTGATCCGAAGGAGGCTGTTGATCCCTCCGAAGGGGATAAGTGGCTATCTTGTGACCCACCTGCTCACATATGAAGCAGGTACCAATCGTCCCATGGCACCACTTGCTCGGGTGGGAGTTTCCGCATTGAGGGCAATGGGTTTCCGTACTCTTTGGTCCTAGGGAGCCTGATAAGGACCTTTCTTCTTGGCCTGGCCTGAAGACTGGCCAGAAGGAGACCCCTTCTTCTTTCTCTGCTGCTGCTCTACTGCTTATGGACCACACCCATATCCCTCTCAATCACCAGGGCCTTGTTCACCACAGCACTGAATGTGGAGAGTTCAAAGGCATTGACTGCTTGCATCAGTCTAGGCCTCAGTCCCTCGGTGAATTTGATGATCTTGGCTCTCTCAGTGGCCGCTATGTCTGGAGCAAACCGAGCCAACCGGGTAAACTCGGCTTCATACTGCGCCACAGAGAGATTCCCTTGCTCCAGTTTGACAAACTCCAACTGCATTTGCCTCTGCACACTATTGGGGAAGTATTTATCATAGAAGACTTCCTTAAACTCTCCCAAGAAATAGCACGTCCATCCATTTGCTGCTCCACAAGTAGCCACCAATCATATGCCTTCCCTTGAAGGAGGTAGGTAGAGAATCTGATTCGCTCCTCCTCTTGGCTACCATGAGTGCAAAGGCTTTCTCCATCTCCCTCATCCATTTTTCAGCATCGGCAGGGTTAGTAGATCCACAAAAAGGAGCAGGGGCCAAGCTCTTGAACTCAGCAAAGCTTTGGCCCCCTCCCCACCAAGGCTGAGATGGAGCCGACTGAGCAGGCTGGAGGAGAGGCAGGCCGAGCAGGCTGGATTTTCTGAATCTATTGCTGCATGGCTTGCATAGCCTGTGACATTCCCGCAAGAGCCTGAATAACTGGGCCTGAAATTGTGGTTGATCATTATCAGCCAAATTAACGGAACCAGAGCCTCCAGAAGCTTGCTGACCTCCCTATTGGCCAGAATCACCAACCTGGGAGTTCCCATTAGGCCGCAGACTCCTAGTGTGACGTGGCATTCTTAACTCCTACCAGAATTAGGTTCCAGTCAATATCCTTGTAAACCACTAAAATTCAGGCTTTCAAAATATATTACTTGAAAATTTAATAAAGTTATCACCCTCCCAATGTAATCCTAATGTTTTGCCTAGTGTCATCTTGTGTTTGTCCCTAAGGTCAAACCTAGGCTCTGATACCACAAAAGCTATCACGCCCTAGACCCTATATTGGATCTAGGGGTAGCAACCCGCCGCATGCCTGGTATGCAAGGCGTCCCGAAATATAACATTCAATACAAGGAGGGATAATAACTATATATCATCCAATTTAAATGGTTCTTAATATAAACCATAATCATATGTTTTAGGCTACATGCCCAAAATACATAATTCAATGGGGCTACAACAAAGTATTAGATCTAGGCTACTCTGATAGCCGCTCCAACTACCCCATATTCCCATCTTCAGTTCTGTGGCTCTAAAAAATATTGTGAGATTTAAATGAGCTCACACTCAATAAGTAAGCCAATTATAATATAATGTAATTACTTCATGCTTTTATCAACTTAAATTTTTTGTAATAAACATCTTGCCAAGCTTCCATAATTCAAATACATTTTACCATGTTATCAAAACATGCACCATATGCTCAAAATAAATTTGGAAGCAATTGCTATATATAGCATTTCAAGAATATAGATAAAACCACTGTACCACTGTAAATAGCATGTAAATATATTTTTATACTAATGTCCCATGGCCATACACTATGTACACAGAACACCCCCCTCGGGTGTAACACCCCCCTCGGGTATATCCTTCATAAATATCCCCTGGGAGTCAGGGTCCTGGAACCAGTGTCATGAACTCATATCCTGCCATATTCGGCTACAACACACCCAAGAGTGTGTTCTCCATATACCCCCCTATGGAGATGGGTTCCGGTGCCATGTGGCATAATATTGCCTTATCCTGTCACAGCACACCTCCTGGGTGTATATTCTCCATATACCTCCTTATGGAGTTGGGTCCCGGTGCCAAGTAAGTCATGCAACATATTACATCATATCATATCAAGCGGACCATGGTGGGACATATTATCATATACACAAAGTATATTTTCATGTCACATTTGCCAAATAGCATATATCATTACAAAAATGCAATCCATATACTTTTCATAATTACAGTGAATTAAACATGTCAAATACACATGTATATTCATAAAAACCTTTAACAATTTCAAAGATCATGCCAATTGAATCAATTATCCACATAGATACTCAATTATTTGTAAAATATAATAAATAATAAACTAATCATAGTAAATGCTCATTTGCAAATAACAATACCAATCCATTTCTTATTTTTCAAATAATGCAATATATATCAATAAAGCATTTAAATACATAATTTTTATATTTTAATAATTTATAAAAATTATGATAAATGACTTACTTACCTCAGTACGCAAATCCCAAACCGTAAACCAGCTATTTGGATATCTGGGTACCTACAGCATCATTTTCCAATTTTTAGTCCCCAAAAATAACATATCAAAATAGTTTTTAACTCTACCCAATTTAATCTCGGGGCCAACTTGGGGCTTGAATATCTCCCAATACATAAGCCCAAATGGAAAAATAAAAATACCCCCAGAAACTAGAATCAACACTAATCCGGGGTATATTTTTATTTTTTCATTTTTGGCCCAATACGGGGTTCAAATTGTAGCACAAAAATAGCTCAGAATCGGCCCAACAGGGCCCAATTCCCGGACGGCCCAACGGCCCACGCCCCCATCTTCCTCCTGCCTCCCCTGTTTCACCGGAAACAGGAGAAGGATTGAGCTGAGGCGGCCAGGACTGCCGCCGGCCACTTCCGGAGGGGCTCGGCCGCTGACGACCAGCCCGGAGCCGGCCATCGCCGCAGCCACCTCCCTCTTTCTCTTTTCTCTCTCCTCGTTCTTCTGCATGGCACGAATCGTGCTGGTGGCACGACCGGCCACCACGGCTGGCCGGACCTCCACCGAATGCTGCCTTGGCACCGGTGGAGGTTGCCGATCGTAGCCCGGGCCTGGCGAGCCGACGGGCACTCCGCCGGGCCCGAACCAAGCCGTGAACCGGCTTGGTTCCATGAAGAAGGTGTTGTATCTCTCCCATTCTCTCTCTCTTACCTTGCGGCTGCCACGGATGATCTTGGGGAAGGAGGGGAACTCCCCCCCTCCTTATATCATGGCAAGGGGAGGGTTAGCCCCTCCCTTGTGCTCGTGTGAAGGGGGTGCGTCGGCGCTTCCTTCCGCCACGCCGGGTCAACATTGGCGGAGGAAGGGTGACGCCTCCCTTCCTCCATCAAAGAAGTAGATCCTCACATGGTGAGGATCCGGAGGGAGTTCACAAAACATATTATGCGCCGTTATCACCTTGTGCGAGAAATCATGGAGCGAGGTGACATCGACCTTCAGAAGATTGATAGAAAGGAGAACCTAGCCGACTCATTCACTAAAGCTCTTGGAATCAAAAAATTTGATGACCATAAATGGAAGATGGGTATTAAATACTATTCTGAGTGGCTTTAGTCCTAGTGGAGATGTTGGGAATTGTGTCCTAAAGCCAATCAATTAACATGTAGATGATTGTGCAAGTTGTAAATGTATATGAATTATAAATTAATAAAATTTGGCAGTTCATCACATCGCATCTTTTTGAAACAAATTCTTTTGTGATGGAGTCCTTAGAACCATAATCTATTCAATAAAGAGAGGGTTTATTGAATGGTTCTTAAAATAGTCACGACCAAATGATATATAGTTATAGGACAACTATGTATCAAGTAAAGGTTGTTGTATGTATATGGGTTGGTTGTCCTCTTTACCAAGGAGTGTGGTGACACTGGTATGATATGCAGGTGAGGTGTAACATTTCACTGAACGTGACAAGTCTGCGGAACACTCTTCTACCAAGAAGTGTTCGCGAAAAGATATGGATATAAGTGTCCCTCTGACCTTAGATCGCCATGGTAGCTTGCAAGCAACCTACTGTACTTTGGTGCCGAATTACCTAAATTTTTAATCCATGACAGAAGGTTTCTGGGTGCAGTAAAGTACTTGTGGAGCAGTGAGTGGATCAAGATGGGATTGACCCCTTCAAACAGTTTGGAATAAATGTCTCACTTTGTTTCAATTTAGCAAAACCTTGGTCAGGGTAGTCCATGTGAGGAGTCACAGGACTTATGAAGATTGAGACACTTTATGGATGAACTGATTAAGGGTTGGTAGTTGAAACCTAAGTCATCTTGAGCATTGAGGGTCAAATGGATGAATTATATGGTAACCGTATGCCAGAGGTTTTTGATTGTTGCTCTGCAACCTTCGGCCTATCCGGACGTGGGTGTCATTGCTAGATGGCAGCTTCGATTAGTATTGAAAGTGTTCCAGGCTTAATGTTCGAACCTATGGGGTCACACGCCATAGGGGATTCTACCTGACTGGATGATTGAGAAACTAAATGTTAGTAAATTAATTGAAGGATTAAATTGTTAATACGATTGTTGGCTAGCTCAATTTGATTGAGCTATGAACACTTTGATCAAATCAAATGATTTGGTTTGAACTCAAATTTACGTAAGCCTAATGTTAACATCCTTACTGTTTAAATTCGAATTTCGAATTTAAATTTCAAACTAATTTAAATTTTAAGTTTAAAGATTGAATTTTGAATTCAAAACTTTAAGTTGAATTTAAAATGGATGTTAATGACCTCTCCCTAATCCCCTCCATTTCTTAACTTCAAACCTTTTTGGTTTTTAACTAAAAAAGAGATGAAGAGTTTCTTTTTAACTCCTTTTCGGTTTTTTAACTGAAGATGAAGATGAAGGGTTCTTCCTCATCATTCAAGAAACCTTGAAAAAGGAAACGACAGAGAGATGAGAAGTTTTGAGAATGAAAAGGGATTCTGGCTATAAAACCTAGAGGTAAATATTTTCTAAAGAGAGACATCCTTTTAATAATTCCATGAGCACCTTGGTAAAAGAGAAGATATCTCATTGTCGAAGCCTAAGAGAGAAGCTAGCACTTCGAAGAGGCTGGTCAGGACCAGAGCCCCGGTGTGAATCACCTGTAGAGGCCATACACCTTTGTGTGGCTAGCAAAAGTACTTTCTACCACCACCTTCTACTGCTGTGTGAGTGATTAAGCATCAAAAGGTAAAAGATTCATATTTATTGGTGATTTAGATGAGATCTAAGGCACTAGGCAACATACATAGATATGATCTATGTTATTGTTATTTTTTTTATATAGATTTGATCTATGTATTTTATTATATAGATTTGATCTATATATTAGATCTTTTATACTTATATATATTGATCATGTTGTAGGCTGATATTGGATTAGATCCAATATCTTATTGCTTCCGTTGCATGTTTATTTTACAAAATGTCAAAATACATTTCTATTTATTTCTGTTGCCTACAAAAGCTTTACTAACATGTTTTGCTATAGTAGATGTTATTTGTTAGTTATAGTGGCACTTGCAAATGGATTATGCTGCTACAATGGATTTGCTATATCTCAGCATCATGATTATGCTACTGCTCCAAGATGACGCCAGAAGCAAAGAAATCGCAAGATCTGAGGCCATCTTTGGCCTTCTTCTAAGGTGTTTTCTTTTGAGCTCTTCTGTTGGCTTATTTTTTGGTGGTGGTCTTTGCTCCCCTGTTTTTAAGATGGAGAGAGATGAGTTGATAGTCCAAGGTATGTCTTTTTGTTCAAGGTTCGTCTTTTTGTTCCGGGGTAGTTCTTGTGGTACCGCTTGTGAGGAAAGTTTATGCAACTAGATATGTGAGGAAATCAAAATACTAACTTTTATTTTCCACTCAGGACTTCCAATTGACGAGTTATCCAGGAAGAACATGGACTCGACGGCTCAGGAACCAACAGAGGAGAAGGCTCTTGCATATTCATGCCTTTCTTAAGTTATCTCTTCTTAATCAGGGTTACTCTCATTGGAGTGGTGGATGCATCTACCATTTTTAAATAAATTAATTATGAACTCTGGTGTAGGAGTTGTTTGTCTTGATGTTGCAATTTTTCTGGGGTGTGGTTTTACATCAGCATTCTTCGAGATCAGCTGTTTGTTTTCTCGATTGTTTGTTGAAAAATCATTAATGAACATGGTGACAATGGAAGCATTGAGAAGAAAAATTTTCGGATTTCACAGACTTTAGTCTTAGTGTTACTTTGACCAGCCTGTTTTTTGAATTCATAGCAGATGCTGGCGCGTAGATGCTTGAATAACATTGAAATTATGTCAATTACTTTCTTGCTTGTTTATATCATCAGAGTATGGTTTTTGCAATATATTAATTGATGGAACGGACCCGTTATGCTTTATAGGCTTCACTTCAAACTATGTTTGTTTCAAGAAAGTTAAATCAATTGCGAGCACATCTTTCCCCCACTAAATTCTCTATTTTGCCATGAATTGTTTCGTATGAGCGATGACATCCCTAGGGGTAAAAGCTGGGTTTGGCTCTCGCATGGAACCAAAGCAAGCTGATATGATTTGGTTTTCTCATAGAATATGATTTGGTTTTTCATGTCATGCACTCATGTTTTCCCTTTTCTTAGCTGGGTCCTGGTTTTGAGTTCCCATTTTACAAAGCACAGGATGTGGTGAGGCTTGATTTTGATCGATTTTGCTCCATTCTATTTTATAGATGTAGAATGATTGACGACTAATTAAACGATTATTTTGCCATCGATAAGCACCAATTTGCAGGGAAGTATTCTTCAGCTGGCGAAGTTTGAGTCGAGGACCTTCCCTTGCCAAAGTCCTCATTGCATCCTTCTTTTGCAAAAATAATAATAATAATAAAATTTAAAAATAATGATAATGATAAAAAAAAATCTTGAAGATCAACTCATCTCTGATGATAACAAAGGTAGGAGAGGATGTACTTAATTAGAAGTTAATTCTGCCGAGAGTGTAGCAAGGAGTTCTCGTCCTGAAGAGCTCTGTTCAGCCACATGAAGTGCCACTCCGAGCGAACGAGCCGAGCTTCGGAGGAGCAAGAAGAGCAGTAGGAATCTTGGAGCAGTGGTGAGCAATCAAAGAGCGGGGCTGCGGTGACGACAGTGCCGTGGAGAAGGCGAGGGTCGAGGAAGCTGGCGGCGGCGGTTGCTGCAAGTTCTTAATCGGTGTTGGCGCACGAGGATGGAGCTATCGGCCTCATGATGCTGTTGAGGGATGTCTGGGCCTGGGGTGGGGGGGGCAAGTCTTCTGATAAGCATTCTGCGAAGGAGGACGCGACCCTCTCTCTCTTGCAACAAATTTTTTTTAGGATAGTTTGGGGTTTAACAAAAAAATATTTGAAAGATACCCTCTCCTATCCCTCCAATCAAATACAACCAAAGGGGATAACATAAAGTTATCCATGGGATAAAAAAAATTTACTTTTTACATTTGATATGATATATCCCTAGGGATATCCACTATTTCATACACTTATTTTTAGATAGTGTTTTTTTGTATCGAACACAAACTTTAAGTCTTGCGAAAACATTCGGCAAAACCACATGTTGCAAGCTCGAGGTACAAGTATATGATCCTTTTGATGGCAAGATTCCACCACAAGCATAATTTGTGATACTTATTTGCAGCATTAAAGAAGTTTATAGGTCGAAGTCTTTTTACCGCTGAAATGGTTGTGGACCTAATTAGAGGTAGATACTGGGCCGTGCCGCCCATAACACGGCACGACCTAGGCCCAGATGGGTCGTGCCTGGCACGGCCCGGCCCACACGGCCCAAAATTTTTTTTCTGTTGGCCCATCATGGTACGGCCCATGACAGGCCTGGACCGGCCCGCTGTGCCGTGCCGGCACGGCACACCTAGGCCGGCACGGCCCATCTGGGGCCTAGCCCGTGCACGGCTCAAATAAAAAAATTGTAATTTTTTTTTTTGATAAATTAAAAAATTATTAGGAATAAAGAAATTTTATTAATATAAAGCCACCTTAATTGTGGGGGATTTGGCATAGACCCCTACCAGTTTATTAATTTAAAATTAAAATGGTACAGAAGGGAGGGGGCTAAGCCTGACCTCCAGAACATAATATATAAGTAAGGAGAAAAAATAGAAAGATCGCAACCATTGGATCATCGCCGATCGGATGGATTGCAACCGTCAGATCGATCATCGCCGATCGGGATCATGGCATGGATCGATCGCAACCATCGGATCGTCTCCGATTGGATCGATCGTAACCGTTAGATCGATCATCGTCGATCGGGATCATGGCTTGGAACGATCGCAACCGTCGGATCGTCTCCGATCGGATTGATTGCAACGGTCCAATCGATTATCGCCGATCGAGATCATAGCTTGGATCGATCGCAACTGTCGGATTATCGCCAATGGGATAGATCGCAACCGTCGGATCGATCATCCCCAATCGAGATCATGGCTTGGATCGATCACAACCATCGGATCGTCTCCGATCGGATTGATCGCAACGGTCTGATCGATCATCGCCGATCGGGATCATGGCTTGGATCGATCGCAACCGTCGGATTGTCTCTGATCGGATGGACACAACTGTTGGATTGATCATTGCCGATCGGAATCATGGCTTGGATCGATCGCAACCGTTGGATCATCTCCAATCGGATGGATCGCAACCGTTGGATCGATCATCGCCGATCGAGATCATGGCTTGGATCGATCGCAACCGTCGGATCGATCATCCCCGATCGGGATCATGGCTTGGATCGATCGCAACCGTCGAATCGTCTCCGATCGGATCGATCGCAACGGTCGATCGATCATCACCAATCGGGATCATAGCTTGGATCGATCATCGCCGATCGGGATCATGGCTTGGATCGATCGCAGCCATCGGATCATCTCCGATCGATTGATCGCAACGGTCGGATCGATAATCGCCGATCGGGATCATGACTTTGATCGATCACAACCGTCGGATCATCTCCGATCGGATGGATCGCAACCGTCGGATCGATCATCGTCGATCAGGATTATGGCTTGGATCGATCGCAACAGTCAGATTGTCTCCGATCGATGGATCGCAACTATTGGATCGATCATCACCGATCGGGATCATGGCTTGGATCGATCGCAACCATCGGATCATCTCAGATCGGATGGATCGCAACCGTCGGATCGATAATTGCCGATCGGGTCATGGCTTAAATCAATCGCAACCGTCGGATTATCTCCGATCAGATGGATCGCAATCGTCGGATCGATCATCATCGATCGGGATCATGGCTTGGATCGATTACAACCGTTGGATCGTCTCCGATCGGATGGATCGCAACTATTGGATTGATCATCGCCGATCAGGATCATGGCTTGGATCGATCGCAATCGTCGATCGTCTCCGATCGGATGGTCGCAACGGTCGGATCGATTATCGCCGATCGGGATCATGGCTTGGATCGATCGCAACCATCGGATCATCTCTGATCGAATGGACTGCAACCGTTGAATCGACCATCGCCTATCGGGATCATGGCTTGGATCGATCGCAACCATCGGATCGTCTCTGATCGGATGGATCGTAACCGTCGAATCGATCATCGCCGATCGGGATCATGGAATGGATCGATCGCAACCATCGGATCGATCATCGCCGATCAGGATCATGGCTTGGATCGATCGCAGCCGTCGGATCGTCTCCGATCGGATTGATCGCAACGGTCGGATCGATAATCGCAGATCGAGATCATGGCTTGGATCGATCACAACCGTCGAATCATCTCCGATTGAATGGATCGCAACCATCGGATCGATCATCGCTGATCGGGATCATGCCTTGGATCGATGTAACCGTCGGATCATCTCCGATCGGATCGATCATCGCCGATCGAGTTCATGGCTTGGATCGATCGCAACCGTCAGATCGTCTCCGATCGATTATCGCCGATCGAGATCATAGCTTGAATCGATCGCAACCGTCGGATCATCACCGATAGGATAAATCGCAACCGTCGGATCGATCATCCTCGATCGGGATCATGGCTTGGATCGATCGCAACCATCGGATCGTCTCCGATCGGATTGATCGCAACGGTCCGATCGATCATCATCAATTAGGATCATGGCTTGGATCGATCGCAATCGTCGGATCGTCGATCGATAGATCACAACTATCGGATCAATCATCCCCGATCGGGATCATGGCTTGGATCGATCGCAACCGTTGGATCGTCTCCGATCGGATTGATCACAACGGTCCGATCGATCATCGCCGATCGGGATCATGGCTTGGATCGATCGCAACCATCGGATCGTCGCCGATCGGATGGATCACAACCGTCGGATCGATCATCACCGATCGGGATCATGACATGGATCGATCGCAACCGTCGGATCATCTCCGATCGGATCGATCGCAATCATCGAATCCATCATCGCCGATCGGGATCATAGCTTGAATCAGCTGGCTGATGCCGATGCCCAGCCGTGCCATGGCACAGCCTCCAAAATGGCCCAGAATGGCCGTTCTGGCACAGCCTTGCTAGGCCATGCCATGGCACGGCCCACAAAATAGCCTCATGGCATGGCCTATCAAACAGCCCAGAAGGGCCATTTTGGCACGGTCCTGGCACGACCCGTGACCCATTTCTTGATGGGCCACGAGCCATGCCAAATTTAAATTTTATTTTTACCGGGCCATGCCTGGCACGGCCCAGGCTCATCGTGCTAAAAAAATTACCGTGCCGTGCCCAAATGAACCATGCCAGGCACGATACGGCAATTTTTCTAGCACGATGAGCCTGAGCCATGTCGTGTCAAGTACGGCCCAGCGCCATGCCTAGACCCAATCAAGCAGTCATGCATGCAAACCATGCCACAGATCTCGACCATGAGAAGGCATGCTAGAAAGAAGCCATGTGAATGCGCGCTAAGGCTTTATCAAACGAAAATCAATGAAAACACCGATTGTCCAACACACCCTCCGTAAAATCAACGCACGAATATTTACCAAAAAAAAAAATCAATGAAGACACCGGTTGTCCAACACACCCTTTCTCTTCAGGCCGTAAAATCAACGCCCGAATATTTACATCAGGTTGACAACCGATTATTAAAACAAACGAAATCTTTCCCCAGTGCTTTCTTAACTTCTACTTTTCAAGAAAAAATGGTGCGTTCTTAGAGATGCGCTGCCTGGCCAGTCTCATCTAAATTAGAAAGGCCATCAATCAGAGCCATATCTTTTAATTATGATGCATTCTTTCGTCACATTAACCACCTTCGAGGCATAAGGATGAGCTTAGGAACCACCAATAGCATGGTGCTGCCATAATGGGCTTGGCTTCACAAAAACGATTTTTAGCAACCCCTTACGCTAAACTACAAATATCAGACGACGAGACTGGAGAATGCCAAAGGGCAGAAAACAACCCTATTTTCTTCCAATACTGACCATCTGCGCTTCAAAACCCCTTTATGCTGACATTGAGCTTTCTACATATCACTCTCCATATAACGTAAGCAATACTTTCCGTTCCATATATGACGGCAAAGAACTGGTAATTTATTTTCTCATTTCTTCCAGAAGTCAAGAAAAGATGGAGTCTGGTAACAGAAAAGGCGGCAAAATACCAAATATCATATTTATCTTCTTAGAAGTTGAAGGTTATAACATTGCAAGACCATCTAACCAACCATGATGCTGAAAACATTAGTATTAGAATCATCCTCATCAAGAAAATCTCCATCTGCCGCTCAACTTAGCTGCTTCTATGAAACCAGTCAGTGGTACATCAAAGCAAGAGAACAGCAACAGAAAAAAGAAAACAAAGATCACGATAAGCCGGAAATGGGAAAGGAAAAAAACATGCATAACAAAGACTTTAACTTCTAAAATTTCCCCTTCGCCAAGCCCATGTCACGGAGCTCCCAAAGAGGCTTGCTTTCTCCTGCAATGTCCTGCTTTATGGCCTTTTGGATCCCTTTCACCACAAAAAAATACTGAAACACAGCAGAAGTCAGGGAAAATAGTAGATGAGTTTATTTCTGCAGGAGAAACCCTATGCCTCAGATTTGAATGGTTTAATGCAAGATAGAAAGTTTACCTGGAAAGCCAAGATGAGGGGTATGAAGAACTTTCCCCTCTCATTTGGATTGGGGCCCTCGATCAACTTCTGGTCGACCGTAATAGGTTTGCTCCCATTTGAGGTAACAACTGTTAATACTTCCACCAAGTTTGGAATCCATGCAATACCATTAGGAAGAAGCTGTGCACCAAGTACATTACTTTAAATGACTGAGACAGACTTGACTTGAAAGAGATGTAGAACGAGAGTAGCAAGAAGAAGGGAAAAAAGAATAGGACATACCTTTTCCCCATTGTCATTAGTTTTGCATCTCCCACTATTCTCAACCAAGACCACAGGAATGGCAGATTCCTAACATAAGCGAAATATAAGGGTCATTATCATATAGTCAAGGCCCACCTTTTATTGGAAACTAGTTTATTGTGAAATCTTTTAGAAGCCATAGCACTGCCATAGCACAGCTCATACTTCAAGCACAAGACATCAACAAATTCAAGTACTGGAACTACCAATTTTGTCTGATGATGTAGAATCTCGATATAGAACAGATGATCCTTCAAAAAAGCCTTTAACTTAATGCCGGCCAATATCAATTTAATTCTTTGAGCTAAGCTCAATGTATAAAATGGACAAAATAAAAAAGCCTTAAGTAGCACAGAGATCCGAGACCAATGGATTTATGTGGTTTGGACATGGATGGTAAAAACTAACCTGAAACGTCAAGCAGCTATTCAGATTTGATAAGCACTGATTTGCCATCTTGCTAATGCAAAAGTTACTTTTATAGGTTCAACAAAATTTCATTGGATGGTTAACAAGACTTAACTATCTAAATTTTCCAATGGACTTCTTCATAACAAAAATTGGCCATAGGAATGATAATTCCACAGGTGGCATTCTCAATTTGGAGCTCAGACAGATGATTTAGTAACAATTTTCAAACTCTTGACCTACTGGAGCAGGTTATCACCAATTGTCAGTAAATGTTATATAAGCTACAATTACAGGACAACTAGTAGTTCGGTAGTGCTATAATCAGATATCATGTTTGGTGCAATCAACTATAAATTGAAATACTATTGACTAGATTCAGTGTTGTTAAAAACAGAGAGACCAAACTAATTCAACATAAAATTACAAAGCTTAGCCTCAAATCCCCAAATAACATTTTGAAAAAATGAATTAAGGATAAGTTTGAAGAGTTGCCTACAGCCAGCTAAATGATGTCCTCAACATCCTAATTTTGTATTCCACAATGTTGGGGATCCAAATGGAAGGGTCAGGCATTACCATCTGATAGGACTGGATCAGGTTGTTCAGACTCAGATCTTTCTCAAACCAAACCTGAATTAAACTTGATCGTCAAGTCAGACCCTGCCTGATAATTATATCTATAAATGTTACAATATCCAATTTCTTCCTTGTAAAATTACCAATCAGGTCGCGATGGAGCTTTTATCAGGCTGAAAGAAGATGTTAGCATTGGGCAAAAAATTTCATAATTTGTAATGGCAGGCAACATATGGTTTTGCATCTACAAATAGTTACACATCCAATCACTTGCAACTTGCAATGCTTTCATAAAAGTATCATATGGCCCATCATTCACCTCTTTCATAAACATGTTACTTTCTATATGTATTAATATAACTCCATCAAAGTAAAGGTCTGGAATTGCAGCACACGTCCAGAATGCGGCAAATATATAGTCCACAAAAGGTGTTAAAGATTACCCAATAATTCCTTGGTTTGATGCACATAAATCAGCCAACAGTGTCCTGATAGCCATCACAAAATTGGGTTTTATTTTAATAGCAACAGCTAACACTGCAAAGACTAAATGGCAGAACGAAATGAAACAATGATACAAGAATGGAACCTTAGGTTAAAAGATTTTCCCGATTCAAGAGCATGGCTTTATTATGGAAAAGAAGAATAATAACCAAAAGGTGGGTGAGTCATGTGATGGGGAAGAACTGGCTAGTATATGGTTTATGAGGAAACTGCTATTAAACATAATCTTCAAAAATGAAAGAAACACCCTTTTTGTGATGAGTGATGACAGGAAGAAAAATATGCTTCTTCACCAAGCTGGGCAGTACAAATGATAATTGGGACTAGAAAAAAAGGTGCTTATGATGCAAATGCAGAAGTAAAAAAAAGACACAAAATAGAGGGTCTGGTGGTTACAGATAACTTGATAAATATTCATAAGAGTTGTAGACACTCATTAGCAGTCATGATTTTCAACCTTCACAGTTGACATGAGCTTTGGCATTATAGTTGACCATGATGTTGGGCTCAATTGTATGTTTTATATTTGTTATAACCATGGATTTAAGTACCAGCAGAAGGTGTGACATGTGCTTGCCAATGCTAAAACCAAGAAAAAGACCATTAAAATAAAAATACAGAAAATAATAGGTTTCATGCCAACCTGTGCAGGGTGCCACAGTTTGTGGTATGTGCCACCGAGCACTGGCCAGCACTTGAAATGATGATTATACCAACTATATCTATGAAAAAGCATCATGACCACTGGCATCCCTTGAAAAGCATACTTGGTTACTTGTTTTGGAGCTACTTTACGACAACATCTGCAAAATAAGCACCATTGTCAATATGCCTATCTTAAGTTATGTTGATCTTTCGAGCTCCCTAGAGTAGTTAGCCCAGTGATGCTTCAGAAGAAATTCCCTGTGGCTGTAAATCAGTAGGTGCACTTCTTTCCTCCCCTCTTCTCTTCATTCTCTCTTCTTCCCTCCAATACCCTTCTTTGTATACTTTTTTCACATCTGCATCAGCTCATTTTTTTTTTTTTTTGCAATTAAACCTTTCAGACTTTTTACATGGGTGCATCTGTACCATAATGTGCAAAAATAGTCTCTACTCAGAACTGAAGCAAATTCAAAGTTTATCCTTCCTCTGTCCTGTAAACACCCTTCATTTTTCTTTGTTTTCTATTAATGCAACCATATCTAAAGTCGTGTTTCTTTTCTCCTTTCTTGCATTTTCTTCCTCTATTGGAACTACATGGGTACCATGATATATTTCCATGGTTAGCATACCTCTCTTCACAACAAAGTACATGTAGCTGTCTGGAAAGGAGCATAGGAGCATTGTCATAATTTTATATGGTGTTTGATAAGCAAGCAACATCTTGTTCATCCCCCCTGCTGGAGTATTCCTGTGCCATCCTCTTGTAAGGGATTGCAAAGGCAGTGTGACATACTGCGCTTCCAGCAAACAAGATGTTTGTTTTGTGTTTGATTTGTTATCATTAAATGGAAAATTATCTAACTCTGTGGTGTATCAATCACCTCAACTAAATCAAGTTCTAGGAATTATTTACAAGGATCAACCAGTAGAAAGACAAAGGATAAGAATAAATGTACTTCTCTGCCTATAGGAAATGAAATCTAAATGAGGAGCGGGGCATGATAATGCATAGATAACAACCTGGTCAAGGAGCAAAGTCTGAGCTCCACGTCAAATTCCTTAAAAGTTGAAACAAATACATGATGCTTTACAAATTCTGATAAAAGACTTAAAGAAACACTTACGAATTCTGCAATTCCTCTGTCAAGAGTTTCTTGGTTAATGTCAGGAGATACTACATTTTTAATGATTGCATTAATCCATCATAGCATGCTACCCATCACTCATGGGACAATTCAAAGAGTTAAACTTCTACCATCAACTTAAAAGCAATAACAGAATAGGATTTTCATGTTGCAAAGCTTCTATCAACCCACCAAAGCATGGGAATATGTGGGCTCCTTTTTCTAATAAGTAGTAAATTAATAATATTGGTGAAGGGTTCAGTGATACGACTGTGATACAAGTTTTCTTACATTAGCAATAGCCTGTGCCCTACAATGACAAATATATCTTTTACGACATATGGAAAAAAAAAAGGATTCATATAGCCAATCCAAACCAGTTTGAGATTAAGGCTTTTTTGTTGTGGTATATCTTTTACAAAATGTGAAATGAATGTATAGGTAATTATATTAGTTTGTAATCTATCTCAGATAAGCTAATAATTCTATGATGTATACACTAATAAGGCAATTGAAAACAAAAAATATTGGTGATAATTTAAAAAAGAAAAATAATACTTTTAGGAATAAAATAATAAAGGGGATAGGATTGAAAAATGAATACGAAACCAAATGACATATTACATTGAGCTGCTTAGAAGACCTGACAGTTAGATGACAGCCCAAACTGTAAAGAAAATTGTGGCGGAATGATAAGACAAAAGAGGTAATCAAGTAAAAAAGGACCTACTTTACATGATAGCAAAGTTCAGTTAAGATAAGGGCTTTCAAGAGCATAAATTGGTTTAAGAAAGTTTTAAAAATAAGGTTAGTGTGCATAGTATGGTATCTTCCATAATAAGTTGATCTTAAAAAGGCAACCCATAAAGAATTAGCTCGGTAGATGCTGCTGGAACTAGATATACTAACAAGTTAGATTCATTGAAAATGGAGATAATAGGATTTTGATGAACCATGGAGGGTGGTTAAAAAAGATAGATGCATTACATCCAAAATTGCCGAATGAGAACTCCATTTCAGAGGCCACTATATGGGAATTGTTCGATTTTTCTTCATTAGTTTCTAAAAATAGCACTGAGATTACAATGACAAGGATGTAAAATCTATGGCATTGGGACCAGACAAGATATAAATTGATTTGCTAGCCAATTGGTCAGAATTTTTAAAATAATGATAACAATGATAAATTTTCAAATAATTAAATATTGTGGTACTCATCAATAAGAGCAAATTTATGTATGCTCTTGCATCCACCAATAAAGTTATGTGCCAAGGTGGTAGTACAAAGATTTTGAAAAATTGAAGCAATCGCATAGCATCAATAGGGATAGAATTTCCTCTAAAAAAAGGGGGAGGGGGAATAAATCTGAAGGTAAATTGCAGACAACATGTTACTTCCTTAAGCAATCGAAGAAAAGATTTAGAGAGAGGGTAAAATTATGCATGAGTTTTATGGACTTATCAAAGGCTTCTGATTATCTTGAATGCCAAAAGAGGTTATATGATGGTCATTCAAAATATAATCTCATAATGGAAAACTGAAAGTCTTTTGAGACACTGACGAGTGTTGGACTAATGTGCTGGACAAGAAAATTTCCAGCCCTCATCTCTTTGCACTCTTAATAGATGAACTTGTATTCAGTAAATTGCAGACAACATGTTACTTCCTTAGGCAATCGAAGAAAAGATTTAGAGAGAGGGTAAAATTATGCATGGGTTTTATGGACTTGTCAAAGGCTTTTAATTATCTTAAATGCCAAAAGAGGTTATATGATGGTCATTCAAGAATATAATCTCAAATGGAAAACTGAAAGTCTTTTGAGACACTGACGAGTGTTGGACTAATGTGCTGGACAAGAAAATTTCCAGCCCTCATCTCTTTGCACTCTAATCGATGAACTTGTATTCAGTAAATTGCGGACAACATGTTATTTCCTTAGAAATTGAAGAAAAGATTTAGAGAGAGGGTAAAATTATGCATGGGTTTTATGGACTTGTCAAAGGCTTCTGATTATTCCTTAGGAAATTGAAGAAAAGATTTAGAGAGAGGGTAAAATTATGCATGGGTTTTATGGACTTGTCAAAGGCTTCTGATTATCTTGAATGGTCATTCAAGAATATAATCTCATAATGAAAAACTGAAAGTCTTTTGAGACACGAGTGTTGGACCATTAAGGAAAAACAAGAGCCAAAAATCGAAAGGGAAACAAATATATGAAAATAATGGAGGTCCAAGTCGAAACAAAGGTCTTCAACTAATGCTGTGTGATTATTTTCATTTTATTGGATCTACTAATAAAGTATCCTAAAACTGAGTGTATATTTAAAAAAACCTGAGATAGGTGGATGGAAATGGACAGAGGGTCACTATCGTTTCGCCTATCAAAGAAATTTTGTCTAGTTGAGCACGATGCTACATTGCAGGACATCTTGCATGACAATTATATTACTGAAGAACTGGAATTGCATCAATTTTACCAAATGACATAGAATTGGCTGAGATGGTATGCGTGTGTGTGAAGAAAATCCAACAAAAACCAATAAGTAGAGGTACTAGGATTTATTCACAAGGGTCTACCTAAAGGAATGAAAGACCTAAGCTACAGAGATAAAGATTGTTAAAAAAAGAATAGCTTTAAAAAAAGAGCTGAGAACAATACTGGAGCAAGCCCTTAATAGGAATAGCTAAGCACATAAAACTTTATGTTGAGGGGTAGAATCGTCATTGCATTGATAATCATGCGAAGGGGCTAAGATCAGCCCCATCCCTCCGCCCGCTACGATATGCCCCCGAGGAACAAGCCAATCTAATGTGGTCCGGCAGGCCATGCGACCCCTGACTCTTTTTTTCGGATTTCCATAGCCCGATCTTTCCAAACTACCCATAGCTCGGCTTCCCATAGCCCGGCCTCCCCGAGCTCCATAGCTCGGCTCCCACGAGCTTCCCATAGCTCGTCTTCCCCGAGCTCCCTGTAGCTCGGCTCCCACGAGCTTCCCATAGCTCGGCTCCCACGAGCTTCCCATAGCTCTTCCCCGAGCTCCCCATAGCTCGCCTCCCCCGAGCTTCCCATAGCTCGGCTCCCCGAGCTTCCCATAGCTCGGCCTCCCCAAGCTCATATAGCTCGGCCTCCCCCGAGCTTCTATAGCTCGCCTCCCTGAGCGATCCAAGACTCGATACTCGCCTCGTGGAACCCGATGCGGGAGAGCCTAGACCTATCGTAACAGAATCCCAGGCAAAATCATGTTGGAGAGTGGTCTAGGACCTAATATAACTACTGGGACCTACGCATCTATCAGATCTCAGGCCATCAAAGAGCTCTCCTAGCCGTCGATCCCTCAACGAACAAGATATGGATCCCACCGGCCTTACAACGGCCTGATTCGATTCATTCCCGTATCCTAACAACCTTCGAACCTTCCAGAAGGCGCTCAAGATCCAGGTGATTGCCTATAAATACGACACCCCCAAATTCTCTCAGGTATGCGCTCACAGCCCCTGGCTCACTCTCACTCTCCTCTCCTCCACTGCTCGTCGGCGCTCCCTTGGAGCTCCCGATCGACCACCCTAGAGAGACTCCTCGAGAGATCCCTCTTCCTATTTTCTGTTGATCACCGATCCCCACTGACTTGAGCGTCGAGGGTCTTCCGCAGAGGGCCACCCCCAATGCCTCTCGCGCGAGGACTTTGTGTAGGTCCATCCAGGAGAAAGCCCAGACCAGAGATCGACCGCGCCCGAGTCGGAGGACAGATCCCGGCGGCAACAGATTGGCGCTAGAGGAAGGGTCTCAAGTCCCGTTAAAACTTGAAGAAAAAGACAAGGATCTCGATCTGGAGTAGAACCTCTCCGATGGCTAGAGAAGAGCAACCTCTGAAGCCCAGGACCATGTCGTCACTCAAAGATCTGATCCGACAGGCAACACGGCGCCGCAGCCTCCACCAGTTGAGACCCCATCACCACCAGCCGTTCCGGTGACCCAGGACCAGTTCGCTACGCTGTCCAACAGGTCCAAGACCTGACCCACCTGGTTCAGGAGCGTTTCGCAGCTGCCCCTGCTCCGCACCTTCATAGGGAGGCCGCAGCTCCTTCCTCTTCGGCCACCTCCTCCTCTGATCCGCATGGAGCCATGGACCCCCACACCGACCCAAAGGGGACAAACCGGTCCCGCGAGGCGGCTATGACAGGGATCCTCCCAGATCTCAACGAGCCCGGACCCTTTCCTCGGTGTCCTCCCGCCATGATTCAACGCCGTCCCTGCGCTCTCCCCACCCAGCTCCTCTTACTTCTGAAGAGATCCATCGACAAATCCGGGAGATGCGTTAGGAGCTGGACGCCGCCAAGCAGGCCCATCCGCCTCAGCCCAAGGCAGAGCAGGGCATCCCTTTTTCCAAAGGGATCATGGAGAAGTGATTCCCTCCCATGTCAAACTACCCGCCGTCGAGCCCTACCACGGCTCTTCTGACCCGGATGATCATCTCAGCAGCTTCGGTCAATAATGATGTTCCACAGAGCATCCGACGCAATCCTCTGCCGCGCCTTCCCCTCCACCCTCAGAGGATCTACTCGAACCTGGTTCAACGCCTTGAAACCAGGTTTCCGTTGATTCATTCGACGAGCTAAGCCGTCTTTTTATTGGCCAGTTCGTCAGTAGCCGCCGTCACCGACGGAGATCTGACTCCCTCTCCGAAGTTAAGCAGAGAGAGGGGGAGTCCTTGAAAACTACCTTGGCCGCTTCAACAAGGCCATGCTAGAGGTGGACCACCTTAATCATGAGGTGGCTATGTCCGCCTTGGCGGAGGGAGTTTCGAAGGAGAGCGACTTCTACCTGGACGATGGAAGTCAGCTACCCCCCAAACCTCTCCGATATGATGGCCCTAGCAGACAAATACGCCAGGGTCGAAGAATCGCGGAGAGTCGCTCGTGCCGAGCTGGCGAAGAAGAAAGAGCCCAAAGGTCCTGACAGGCACCGGCCCGTCCGTCGGCCAAGTCCACCTCGTCGCCAAAGAGCTCCCCCACCGCCGCCGAGAAATCACTCCGAGAGCCCGCCCAGGCGATTCGATCGGTACACTCCGCTCACTGTACCCAGGGCGCAAATTCTCATAGAGATAGAGCGCCAACTCCCCCGGCCAGCTTCTCTCCGAGGGAACCCAACCCGGAGGGACCCCACCAAATACTGCCGCTACCACCGAGAGCACGGCCATGACACTGAGGAATGCTGGCAGCTGAAAATGAGATTGAGAGGCTGATTCAACGGGACCGACTGAACCAATTCAGGAGGGCATCCGAGCCAGGACAAGGGGGGGATCGCCAGCCCGAGCTTCAACAACCTCCTCCACCAAATCCGTCTGTAATCGGCCACATCAACATGATCGAGGAGGCCGGCGGCTCGAGCCCCAGAAATGATGACGAAGGATCGGCGCCAAAGAAAGCGCGGACGGGCGAGCTCTCCTTCTCTGACGACGATCTCCGAGGGATACAGTTCCCCCATGACGATGCAATAGTTGTATCCCTCAATTTAAATGACTATGATGTAAGCTGGATCCTCGTTGACAGTGGAAGTTCTGTGAATGTTTTGTACCTCGATGTGTTTGCCAAGATGAGACTACTCATGGAAAACCTTCGAGCCGTGGATTCCACCCTAATGGGATTCACAGGCGACGTAGTCATCCCGGAAGGGGTCGTAACCTTAACGGTTCGCGCGGGAACCTGGCCCCTTGTGGCCACTGTTCACACGGACTTCCTAGTAACTAAACTCAGGTCGCCATACAGTGCAATATTTGGGAGACCCGGCCTAATGTCCCTCAAGGCAGTTATCTCCATCCCACACCTGTCTATGAAATTCCCCACCAGGCGGGGAGTTGGAGTTGTCCAAGGAAGCCAAACCATGGCTCGACAGTGCTTCGTCACCAGCCTTCAGTCTAGAATGCCGGAGGTTGACAGGCTGGACGCTCGAAAGGATTTCACCGAACAGCGAGGAGAACCAGCCGAGGAACTGGAAGAAGTGCCGCTGGACGAGGCTCGTCCCGACCGAACCATAAAGATTGGGTCGCTGCTAAAGGCGAATCTCGGCAGGAGCTGATCAACTTCCTCCGGAGCAACGCCGATATTTTCGCTTGGTCCACCTCCGACATGCCGGGAATCAATCCTGAGGTCCTCGTCCATCGCCTTAACGTGGACGAGATGTACCGACCCGTCAAACAAAAGAAGAGAAGCTTTGCCCCAGAGCGGCAGAGGGCTATTGAAAAGGAGGTTGATAAACTCATCAAGGCGAACTTCGTTCGGAAGGTAAATTACCCGAACTAGCTATCGAATGTCGTCATAGTGAAGAAGTCGAACGGCAAGTGGCGGATTTGCATTGACTTCACCGACCTCAACAAAACATGCTCGAAAGACAGCTTTCCTCTCCCCCGGATTGATTAACTTTTGGACGCCACCTCGGGTCATCAAATGCTAACATTCATGGACGCATACTCCGGCTACAACCAGATTCGGATGGCCCCCGAAGATGAAGAAAAGACCGCCTTCATAACCGACCGAGGTACTTACTGTTACCGTGTTATGCCTTTTGGTCTTAAAAATGCAGGAGCCACCTACCAAAGGCTGGTCAACAAAGTATTCAAGAACCAAATCGGCCGGAACATGGAGGTGTATGTCGACGACATGCTGGTCAAAAGCAAAGAAGCATCATAGCACGTCGAGGACCTCTCGGAGAGCTTTGCAACACTTCGCAAGTATCAGATGAAGCTCAATCCGACTAAGTGCGCCTTCGGCGTTAACTCTGGGAAGTTCCTCGGCTTCATGGTCTCCCAGCGAGGTATCGAAGCTAACCCCCAGAAGATCCAAGCTCTTCAACAGATGGCGCCTCCGGCATCTATTAAAGAAGTCCAACGCGCTAACCCCCAGAAGATCCAAGCTCTTCAACAGATGGCGCCTCCGGCATCTATTAAAGAAGTCCAACGCCTAACCGGAAGGATAGCGCTCTCAACCGCTTCGTGGCGCACTCAGCCGAAAGATACCTCCCCTTTTTCAAAACTCTCTGGTCGGCTAAGAACTTCCAGTGGACCTCCGAGTGTCAAAAATCATTCCAAGATCTCAAGAAGTACCTCGGCTCTCCAAGGCCTGAGGCAGGTGGGCAGACGAGTTGCACCATGTCCTGTGGGCCTACCGCACCACCCCAAGAGTGCCCACAGGCGAAACCCCATTCCAGATGGCCTTCGGCACAGAGGCCGTTATCCCAGTGGAGATAGGTCTCCCTTCTTTGCGGGTGGAAAGCTACTCGGAGGAAACCAGCGATGAGCAGCTCCGTACCAACCTCGACCTGATAGAGGTTAGAGAGAAAGCTTAGATCAGAGTGGCTGCCTATCAGCAAAGGGTGGCCCGCTACCACGCCTCCAGAGTCAAAGGGAAAGCTTTCTTGCCCGGCGACCTCGTTCTCCGGAAAGCATCTGTCTCCAAACCGCTGGAGCAAGGAAAGCTGGCACCAAACTGGGAAGGCCCCTATCAAGTAGCGGAGATCGTCGGACTGGGGACCTACAAGCTGCAAGATCTGGGCGGAAAATCCATCCCTCGGACATGAAATTCGGACAATCTCCGTAAGTATTATCAGTAGGGTACGCCCTCTATAGGATTGCCTCCTTAAATTTTGTCGGCACTTGTTTCATAATTTATGACATGCATCACCACACGTTATATCGCCAAAAATTGCAAAAGGAAACAGATGCTGCTTACTAATCCTCGGCACGACCGAGTTACCTGTTCAAGCAGGAAAATCTCCGAACCTCGGCAGGGCCGAGCAACAAATCTCCGAACCTCGGCAGGGCCGAGTAACTAATCTCCAAACCTCGGCAGGGCCGAGCAACGAAGTCCCCGAACCTCGGATAGGCCAAACATTTATCCCCGAACCTAGACGGGGCCACAATCTCTGAAGCCCCGGCCAAAACCGGAGTGCGTAAGCCTTGGCCGAAGTCAAGGGGTATATTCTGCTACTAGAAATCTTGGCCAAAGCCGAAGAACGTCCTTGACTATCGAATTCCTTGGGCCAACCGAGTAGAGGTGGGCACTGGGCCGTGCCGCCCATGGCACGGCACGGCCCAGGCCCTGATGGGCCGTGCCAGGCATGGCTCGGCACTGCTACAGTACCGGGCCGTGCCGAGCCCAGAAAATTTTTTCTGTTGGCCCAGCACGGCACGGCCCATGACGGGCCTGGGCCGGCTCGTCGTGCCGTGCCGGCACGGCCAGGTGGGCCTGAGCCGTGCCGGCCCAGGTGGGCCTAGGCCGTGCTAGTGCCGGCCCAGGTGGGCCGTGCCAAGCACGGCCCAGGTGGGCCTGGGCCATGCCAGGCACTGCCCACCTGGGGCCTGGCCCATGCACAGCTCAAATAAAAAATTTATAAAAATATAATTTTTTTTGATAAATTAAAAAATTATTAGGAATAAAAAAATTTTATTAATATAAAGCCACCATAATGATGGGGGGTTTGGCACAGACCCCTACCAGTTTATTAATTTAAAATTAAAATGGACAGAAGGGAGGGGGGCTAGGCCTGACCTCTAGAACATAATACAATAAGAAAAAAAAATAGAAAGATCGCAACCGTCGGATCATCGCCGATCGAATGGATCGCAACCGTCGATCGATCATCGCCGATCGGGATCATAGCTTGGATCGATCGCAACTGTCGGATCATCTTCGATGGGATAGATCGCAACCGTTGGATTGATCATCCCCGATCGGGATCATGGCTTGAATCGATCGCAACCGTCGGATCGTCTCCGATCGGATCGATCGCAATGGTTCGATCGATCATCACCAATCGGGATCATGGCTTGGATTGATCGCAACCGTCGAATCGATCATCGCCGATCGGGATCATGGCTTGGATCGATCACAACCGTCGGATTGATCATTGTCGATATGGATCATGGCTTGGATCGATCGAAGACATCGGATCGTCTCCGATCGGATTGATCACAATGGTCCGATCGATCATCGCCGATCGGGATCATAGCTTGGATCGATCGCAATCGTCGGATCGTCTCCGATTGGATAGATCGCAACCGTTCGATCGATAATAGCAGATTAGGATCATGGCATGGATCGCAACCGTCGGATCGTCTGATCAGATCGATCATCGCCGATCGGGATCATGGCTTCGATCGATCGCAACCGTCGGATCATCGCCGATCGAATGGATCGCAACCGTCGGATCGATCATCGCCGATCAGGATCATGGCATGGATCGATCGCAACCATCGGATCGTCTCCGATTGGATCGATCGCAACCGTCGAATCGATCATCCCTGATTAGGATCATTGCTTGGATCGATCGCAGACGCCGGATAATCTCCGATCAGATGGATCACAACAGTCCGATCGATCATTGTCGATCGGGATCATGGCTTGGATCGGTTGCAACCATCGGATCGTCTCCGATCGGATGGATCGCAACTGTTGGATTGATCATCACCGATCGGGATCATGGCTTGGATCGATCGCAACCGTCGGATCATCTCCGATCGGATTGATCGCAACCGTCGGATTGATCATCGCCGACCGGGATCATGGCTTGGATCGATCCAGACATCGAATCGTCTCCGATCGGATGGATCGCAACCGTCGGATTGATCATCGCCGATCGGAATCATGGCTTGGATCGATCGCAGACGTCGGATCATCTTCGATCAGATGGATCGCAACCATCAGATTGATCATCGCCGATCATGATCATGGCTTGGATCGATCGCAGACATCGGATCGTCTCCGATCGGATTGATAGCAACAGTCCGATCGATCATTGTCGATCGGGATCATAGCATGTATCGATTGTAACCATCGGATCGTCTCCGATCGGATGGATCGCAACTGTTGGATTGATCATCGCCGATCGGGATCATGGCTTGGATCGATCGCAACCGTCGGATCGTCTCCGATTGGATGGATTGCAACATCGGATCGATCATCCCCGATCGGGATCATGGCTTGGATCGATCGCAACTATCGGATCGTCTCCGATCGGATTGATCGCAACGATCCAATCGATCATCGTCGATCGGGATCATGGCTTGGATCGATCGCAATCGTCGGATCATCGTCGATCGGATGGATTGCAACTGTCGGATCGATCATCCCCGATCGAGATCATGGCTTGGATCGATCGCAACCGTCGGATCGTCTCCGATCAAATTGATCGCAACGGTCCGATCGATCATCGCCGATCGAGATCATGACTTGGATCAATCGCAACCATCGAATCATCGCCGATCGGATGGATCGCAACCGTTGGATCGATCATCGCCGATCAGGATTATGGCATGGATCGATCGCAACCGTCGGATCATCTCCGATCAGATCGATCGCAATCGTCGGATCCATCATCGCCGATCAGGATCATGGCTTGGATCAGCTGGCTGATGCCTAGGTGCACAGTGTGCTCCTAGTACAAAATGGCCCAGCACGGCCTACAAAATGGCCCAGCAACGGCCCAGCAATGGCCCTGCTGGGCCTGACGGGCCGTGCCAGGCACGGCCCGTGACCCATTTCTTCATGGGTCACAGGCCGTGCCGAATTTAAATTTTTTTTAGTGGGTCGTGCCACGGCACGATAATTTTTCTGGCACGATGGGCCTGGGCCGTGCCTGGCACGGCACGGCCCAGTGCCCATGCCTACAACCGAGCGATATTCTTGCACCCTGGCCATGCCCGATGCTCGAATCCTCGGCCAAATGAGCAAAGTCTTCGCGCTTTAGCCACGCCCAAGGCATCGTTTGAAGCCGAGTGACCTCTCGAATACCCCAAAATAAAAACCTCCCGATACTCCGACAGAAGTAAAGGATCTCCTTCAAAGGACCGCCTAGGTCCGCCACTGGTCCAAACAGAGACCAACAACCCCCCAAAACTTGGTTCAGATTCGGGCAGCTGACAAGCCCGACCGACCTAAACATCCTTCTAAACTATGTTTGGATTCGGGTAGCTTACGTGCCCTGACTAAACCCAACTGCGGTCTCCTAAAACTTAGCTCGAACTCGGGCAGCTGATAAATCCCAATCACGTTGGCAAATGTTTTGGAGACAACAGCAGATGCACCAGATGCAAAATCTTCATTTTCACTAACTAAAGAAGAAAAAACAACAGTGAAAAAGAAAAAGTAAAAAGAGCCCTCACATGGGCTTACTATCTTCCCCGGAGCTGTCGGGCCCTCCAAACGTCGGGACAGCTCGGCGACCCGTTGGTGGAGGGACGCTATCTCCTCCTTCTGCCGGTCCACCACCCGGCGAAGGGCTTCTGCCTCCCTCACGGAAACGGTGAGGTACTCTTCAACCGCCTTTTCGAGCCGTTCATGGCTTGCAAAGGCGGACGCCAAGGACATGGCATCGACCAGCACGGCGGTGCGATTCCCCTGAGAACCTCCACAACCGCCGTTGGACGATTGTCCCCACCTTGAGAAGCCATATCAGAAGTTGTTTGAAGACTAAACCGAAAGGATGGTAAACACCAGCACCCCACTCATCCGTATTTATACTCCTCAGGCGAGTATCTCGATCAGTCGGGTCATAAATACCGACCCATGGGAATTCGCCACGTGTCGCCGCTTTAACTGGCGGCCACAGGACCCGAAGGGCCACGCCCCTTCCCGAGCAAGATCGGTAAATGTCGACGAACTGTTCGGGAACCCCCCTCCTTCTCTAGAAGATGGGATACCTCCCGATCTGCCGGGCCCTCGCAGTAAATGCCCTCAACACTCCCCCAAGCTCTCTTAAATCGGCCGCCCTTTGGAAAATGTGAAGAAAGAGCGCCAGCACCTGACGATAATTCGCTCCCTCGGGAGTGGCCAAATCATAAATGATGGGCGCACCCACGCGCCGCCCATTCCGCCTTGACACTCCTCACCGAGCCTCACAGGGGCCAGGTATCATGACTCACGGTGACGACTAAGTCATCTCTCCGAGCTCTAAATCTCCGAACCTTGGCTGAGCCGAGTTACCATTCTCCGAACCTCGGCAGGGCCGGGCTACAAATCTCCGAACCCCAATAAGGTCGAGTAATAAATCTCCGAGAATATGTTCTACCGCCGAACAGTCTCCAAATTTTCGTCTGGATTTGGGCGGCTTACAAGCCCCGACTGGCTCGGATAGCGCGGGATCCTCGTCCAAAAACGAACGAGATGTCCTTATGCCTCGTCGCCAACAACAAACAACTCTTGGCGCAAAAGAAACAGAAATTGAGAAAAAGAACAAAACTTTCTTTATTTCATTGCCATCGAAACCGATTACAACCGCCTGAGAGGCATTACAAGAGCATTGAAATGCATAAAATAAAGACGGGTACAAAACTCGGGCAAACTGCTCCAAAGCAGATCCGGCAACTGTGATGCTCCGGCGTTCGGACCGACAAATCAGACAAACCACGAACGGTCAGCTCGAGCCGATAATGGGCGGACGACATGGACCAACCATTGCGACCAGCTTCGGTAAATAATGATATCTCGGCGACCCAACGGGATATCAGAATAATCGGAAAGGGTGACGGGATATTACCCCAAACCACCCAATCGAGAGGCCCCCGACGAGTAGGAAGGAAGCTCGCAAACCCTGGCGCCAGAGCGCTCCCCCAAACCGGGTATGTACCGCCCACCTTGCCCAAACTCAAAGGCAAGGTACCTGCGGGCGACACACCATCGCCCCCTCCCCATGTGGCGAAAGATTCCCCAGGCAGGCGAGCCCAGGAATCCGGGCCAGGAGGAGGAGAAGTTCACGCGAGTCATGGGGAGCCCGCGTACACTTCCTACCGTACGTCCCCAAGGGGGAACCACAAAGGACACACGGGAAGCGTATATGTGCGCTCTCCGTGCGATCCCTGCGGGCCTCCTGTGCGCTCTCCATAAGATCTCTGAAGGTCCTTCCTTGAGGGCAAGCCAACCCCCCCCCCAAGCGGCGACCTCCAAGGGACAAGCTCGATCCTCCCACAACAAGCCATGGAGAAACAGGCATCAGGAGCATCTTCATGATTCACAAGAAAGAAAATTTCGGGATGGCCCAACACGCCCCTCTTTCCCTTTTTATAAGCAGAGGCGAGCCGGGAACAGCTATCAGAAAGCCCCGGGACTTAAAACGCCAAGCCTACGCCACCACATGGCCTCCTGAAATGAAAACAACGCCCCCAGTGCGCCAGGCACGTCGCCCGAACCATGACGCATGCCAAAAGATTGCTTCTGACCCCGGATCACAAGCTTTTAATGCATAAAATCGTCCGCCGACCTTGCGGATACTGGCAGATCCGGAGATCGTCCTGCGAAAACGACATCCCCCAATGGCAAACGAGCACTAACATCGCACGCCAAAGCGACCTGTGTTGGAAAAGTCAACATAATAAAAGCTCGCCGGAAGTTGCCAGGCGACCTTTTGCTAGCTACAAGGCCGTACCGCCTACTTCGGAGGAACGAAAGTCGACCCGCCTTGGAAAAGACAAAACACTGGTAGGGGTAATAAATAGGGATAAGGAGATGGCAGCGATGATTCAGCGAACCCCCAGTTCGGGGACGAACTCCCCTCTTTTCATCAAGGATGAAATCTCAATTTGATCACTGATAAAACGAGCTACTTTGTCCCTCGGCCCTAGCCGAGCCATTTCGTTCCTCGGCCCTAGCCGGGCTACTTTGTCCCTCGGCCCTAGCCGAGCCATTTCGTTCCTCGGCCCTAGCCGAGCTACTTTGTCCCTCGGCCCTAAAAAAGCTATCTCATTCTTCGGACTTGGTCGAACCACCGTGTCATTCGGCCTAAGCCGAGTTAAATCGTCTCTCAACCTCCTTTTATACCAGGCTACGTTGACGTTCGACGACCTTTTCGTCGAGACAATCCCTATGCCTTGGCCTCCAAAATTCGAGACAAGAAACCATCCAGGGAAGACAAACAAATGAAAAACGGCTGATCCATTTATTGATTTCCAGTTGAACTACAAGACAAAAGAAAGAAAAAGCACATATAGTCCCCCAAAGGGTCAGGACTTGGGGTCAATTCCAGCATCTCCTGCGGCCGCATCAGCAGGAGCATTGCTTGGCCCCCCCTTCTCGAAGGTGTCACGACGGGATACGTCGGTAGTCGCATCGACTCCCAGAATAGCTTCGAGGTCGACATCAGATATTTCTCCATACTCGTCCTCCTCGACCCCCGGGGTGTACGCTTCATAATGTTCGGCGTCCAGGCACGACAGGTCCAGGTCAGGATAAGCCTGGGCAACCTTAGCCCGCGCCTCATCTTCGCCCAGCTGAAATGCATCGGCACAGGCCGCCCTGCGTTCGTCGGCAAATTCGGTGGATTTCTTGTACTCCTCCACCGCCGAAGAGGCCCGCGCATTTGCCTCAGCTAATTGCCTCTCCAGTTCGGAGATCCTTCGGTGCCTCGAGGCCGCCTCCTCTCCGAACGCCGCTAACCGCCCCTGAAATTCCTGCCTCACCTGTGCAACTGCAGGCAAAAAGCCAAGTAAAACGAAAATCGAAAGATCAAAATGAGTGAAGCTAATAGCGCCATACCTGCTCCTCCCGCCGGCTAGCTCACCCTCCAGCACGTGGACCCTGTTGAGAGCCCTAGACCTAGCCGATTGGCTCTGGCGAAGGTTCTCTTTTAGCTCATCCACCCGGAACTGGGTATCTCCAATTTCTTGACGGGCAAAGTCAACCTCGTCAGATAATCGGGCAGCTCGTTCATCTGACCACTTTAGCCGGTCCTGTGTATCGGCGAGCTCCTTGCTTAGGCAGGTGAGGTGGTCCTGCTGCCGCCGGCATTTATGCTCTTCCTCCTCGAGCCTTTTGCTCCAGCTGGCTTTATCTTCGGCGTGGCTAGCCTTCAGCTGGTCCCACCTCTTATCAAAGAACAGTTGCATGGATTTAACCTTGCTCTCGTGCTCCGCCCTGGCCTGAGAAAGCTCCAGACTAGCCTTCTCGGATTGCTCACGGAAGCCTTGGAGCTCACCAATCTGTATGGTGAGTTGAGAGGCTCTTTCCCTCTCAACCGCAAGAGTCCTGTTGGTCTCCCCAAGCTCCCGCTGGAGCTCACCAACCTGTACGGCGAGTCGAGGGGCTCTCTCCCTCTCAACCGCAAGAATCCTGCGAGCCTCCCCGAGCTCCCTTTGGAGGACCACCAGGGCTCGAGAGAGCTTGTCAGTAGAATCCGCCCTCTCCTTGAAGTGATCAGCCTCGTAGCGGGCCCGAGCCCAAGCTCCAACAGCCAGATGTAAGCGCCATTTCAGCGCCCTCATAATCAGGGCGCTCTGCAAAAAAGGATGACACGCATAAAAGACATAGTCGAACTAACTGACTAAAGGCCCGACTTCGGTGCGACAACTTACCCGAGACGCGTAGTCTGTGGCGATCCTTGTGAGAGCAAGGTCGTCAATTTCGGGGAGAAGAAAAGCCTCATTCGGCACCCCGGCGCGACGGAAGGCTATCTCGACAAGGTCTTCCGGATGACCCCCTCCTGTTGAGGAACCCTCCTCTCCTTGAAACACGGACCGCATCAGAGCGGAGAACCTGGCGCTCACTTCCGGGTCGCGTGAGTGGAAGTCTGCTCCCAGGGAGCCATCCAGAACACCCGCGACCCATGAACTTCTCGATAGGCCAGCTTCCGCCGCTAGGGCCCTCGCTTGAGAAGCTTCGGACGTTTCGAACCCGGCGAGGAGAGCCCCGGCCAAAGCATCTCCTTCGCTCGCCGGCTCCCCTCCTTCTCCTTCTCCTTCTCCTTCTTCCTCTTCTTCTCCTTCTGCTTCTATCTCCTCAGGAATCCCCTGTCCACAACGGACCCTTCAGGAACTTCTGCTCCCCCCGGAGCCTCCTGTGCCTCGGCGGAAGGCCCTTCACCAGAAAGCCCCCCGCGAATTTTGGTCGTTGGTTCGGCAGGTTCGGCCATCTCCTCGTCGCCCGCTGGCTCTCCCATCGGCGACCCAGGCCGAACCTCAGCAGCCGCAACCTCTTCCCCTGCCTCGATGGAAGCGGAGGTCGCTCCCACCTCCTCCTGTAACCTCGCCGAGCCACTAGCCTCCAATGAGGGAGACCGAACCGCCTCGTCTGCGGGGGCCCCCAAGCCAACCGACGTTTCTCCTTCGCCGTCGTCGGACAAAACAACAACGGGGGGAGGAAACCTCAGCAGCCTCCTCCAAAACCCCCGCAACTTCCCGGTCTTCGCCCCTGGACAAACCCTCCTCCGGCGCCGAAAGATCGTGCACCGCCGGAACTTCGGTAGTTTCAGCCCGCGGCGACGAGCGCCGACTATCACCGTCTCCCCCGATCCCTCTAGAGCGGGAGCCGGAAGGGCGAGACCTCTTCTCGGACCGATGCTTGCTGCTGGAGCCAGATCTCCTGCGGCGCTTTCCCAGCTCCTCCCTCATCTGGTCTGCGAGCGCCGACCTTTCGGCTGTAGGGGCAAAATGATTCGCCCGTTAGTTCGCACAGAAATCAAAGATGGAGCCACGCTAAATTATCAACTACGGGGTATACTCACCGCGAGGATCGACGGGCTCAATCCGGCCGCAAAGAGAGCGTCCTCCGATAGGAGAACGCTGGCCGAGAGCGCCTGACTGCCGCGCAGCACAATCAAATCCCTTTTCTCCGAATCAGTTAACTCCGGGTGCGCTTCCGGATCCTTCACGTACTGCCCCCATACCCGAGGGAAGTCCAAACCAATGTCCCCCCGACTATGAAGAACCGCGACTTCCACTCCTTTATCGACGATGGGTTATCCGATATCATTTTGAAGGATCTCCGGGGACCGATGTAAGGCCATTCTAAGGCCCTCCCGGAGACCAGATTGAAACATATCCTGAATAGCGAAAGGATCGCGGTCACCCCGAGGTGTTTGCACAATGAGATGAACCCGATAAGGTTGCGCCAACTGTTGGGGGCCACCATGGTGAAGCATATATTGTAAACTTCATCACCTCCCGCATCAACGGATGAAGAGGGAACCGAAGACCTGCCCTCAAGCTTTCCTCATAACAAACGCCCCATCCCCTAATCCGGACGTCACCCTATCCTCGGCCGTCGGGAGCAACAAGACGACATCCTGGGGGATTTTGTACAAGCGGCGCATCCGTTCCAAATCCGCCAAGGTCACCTCCGAAGCTTGGTCACTTGGACTCACCATATCTTCGATCGCAAGAGATGCTGGCAAGGTCGCAGCGAAAATGGGAAGACGAAGTTCTCTAAAGGAGAGCGAAAGGGGCACTATAAATAAGGATAGCGCCGCCATGACTCCATTTTTCCAATTGAAACCGCCTCAAGTGAGGGTGAGGCGTCCCAACCTAGGCGTCCGGAACTGCCGCTACGAGCGCCATGAAAATCGAAATTTCCCACGTGGCGCTTCCCCAGCCGTTACCTTCGCCCCTAAGGAATGACGGATCCACCTCGAAAAGGCAAGACGGCCCCACAACATTAATTAGGGCATCATTGCGAAGGCAATCAAATACGCATCCCCAAATGCAGATCGCGCCACTTAAGCCTATACTCCCTACGCCCGAACCTACGCTTCGAACTAGAAAATAGGGGGCATATGTTGAGGGGTAAAATCGTCATTGCATTGATAATCGTGCGAAGGGGCTAAGATCAACCACATCCCTCCGCCCGCTATGATATGCCCCCGAGGAACAAGCCAATCTAATGTGGTCCGACAGGCCATGCGACCCCTGACTCATTTTTTTCGGGTTTCCATAGCCCGATCTTTCCGAACTACCCATAGCTCGCTTCCCCGAGCTTCCATAGCTCGGCCTCCCCGAGCTTCCCATAGCTCGGCTCACGAGCTTCCCATAGCTCGTCTTCCCCGAGCTCCCTGTAGCTCGGCTTCCCCGAGCTTCCCATAGCTCGGCTCCCCGAGCTCCCATAGCTCGGCTCCCCGAGCTTCCCATAGCTCCCCCCGAGCTCCATAGCTCCTCCCCGAGCTTCCCATAGCTCCGCCTCCCCGAGCTTCCCATAGCTCGGCTCCCACGAGCTTCCAGCTCGCTTCCCCGAGCTCCCATAGCTCAGCCTCCCGAGCTTCCATAGCTCACCTCCCACGAGCTTCCATAGCTTGGCTCCCCCGAGCTTCCCATAGCTCGGCCTCCCCGAGCTCATATAGCTCGGCTTCCCCCGAGCTTCTATAGCTCGGCCTCCCTGAGCGATCCAAGACTCGATACTCGCCTCCATGGAAACCCGACGCGGGAGAGCCTAGACCTATCGTAACAGAATCCCAGGCAAAGAATCATGTTGGAGAGTGGTCTAGGACCTAATATAACTACCTGGGACCTACGCATCTATCAGATCTCAGGCCATCAAAGAGCTCTCCTAGCCGTCGATCCCTCAACGAACAAGATACGGATCCCACCGGCCTTACAACGGCCTGATTCGATTCATTCCTGTATCCTAACAACCTTCGAACCT
The DNA here is from genome assembly GCA_900491605.1 of Calamus simplicifolius. Taxonomy (NCBI): domain Eukaryota; kingdom Viridiplantae; phylum Streptophyta; class Magnoliopsida; order Arecales; family Arecaceae; genus Calamus; species Calamus simplicifolius. Next base: position 459,324 of record UESW01004062.1, on the reverse strand, counting down.
TCCAAAAGGCGCTCAAGATCTAGGTGATTGCCTATAAATACGACACCCCCAGATTCTCTCAGGTATGCG
>UESW01004062.1:422147-450776 GCA_900491605.1 Calamus simplicifolius | reverse complement strand
CGCGATCGATCCGATCGGCGATGACCTGACGGTTGCGATCGATCGAAGCCATGATCGATCCCGATCGGCGATGACCGATCTTGGACCATCGCGATCGATCCGATCGGTGACAATCCGACGGTAGCGATCGATCCAAGCCATGATCGATCCCGATCGGCGATGACCGATCCGACACATGTACCAAAATTAATTTTTTAAAACAATTGCGATGCATTTCGTTGCATCGCAATATTTTATTTTTAATTTTTTATTTTAATTATATTTTATAAAATTTATTTTTAAAAAAAAACTCTACGATGCATTTTTGCATTGCTAAATTAAAAATTAATTTTTTTTTAATTTTCTAATTTATTGCATCGCTAATGCGTCGCTATTTAACATAATGAATTTTTTTAAAAATATTGCGACACACTAAAGTGCATCGCAATATTTTTTTCATAATTCTTTTTAATATTTTTATAAAATTTATTTTTAAAAAAAATATTGCGACGCAATACTTGCGTTACTAAATAAATTTTTTTTATTAATTTACGTTTTATTGCGTCTATTTAACCTAATTAATTTTTTAAAACATTGCGACGCATTGAATTACGTCGTAATATTTTTATTTCATAATTATATTTTATAAAAATTAATTTTATTTAAAATAATTGCGACGCAATTAGTGCATCGCTAAATAAAAATATTTTTTTAATTTTTTGGTTTATTGCGTCGCTAATGCATCGCTATTTAACATAATTTAATTTTTTTAAAAATTTGCGACGCACTGAGTTGAGTCGCAATATTTTATTTCATAATTATTTTATAAAAATTAATTTAAAAATATTGTGATCATTACTTGCGTCGCTAAATTAAAAAATTAATTTTTTTAATTTTCTGGTTTATTGAGTCGCTAATGCGTCGCTAATTGCGTCGCAATGTTTTGTCCGGAGGCGTCGCAATGTGGTCGCAATTTAGCGACGCAAAAATATGTCGCTAAATTTGCGTTGCTATTTAGTATTTTCTTGTAGTGTGAGAGATGTTCCAAAGAGTTTAAGATATGGTGAAAGGTTGTTTAAAGTTGGTGTAGGAAGGCGATTGATGAGGTAGACAGCAGTAGAAAAGGCAAAAGGCCAATATGATAGAAGCATAGATGCATGGGTAAGGAGAGAAAGACCCGTTTCGACAATGTGATGATGAGACATTTAGAGTACCCATTATGTTTAGGATTGTGAGGTGGAGAAGTAAGATTGGAGACCCATTAATAGTTAAGAATGAAGAGAGAGCTTGATATTCCCCCCATTGTCAGAATAGAGAGTTATGATTGGATAGTTAAAGAATTTTTCGACGAGGGCCTTGAAGCGCACAAAGACATCATGCGTGTCAGATTTGCATTTGAGGGGATAAAGCCAGATATATTTGGTAAAATGGTCGACAAAGATAACATAGTATTTGAAGTTATCAACAGTGTAGACTGGTGATGTCCATATATCAGTAAATATAACTTCGAGTGGTGAAAAAGTAGAGAGAGTAGAAGGAGAGATGGTAATTTATGACTTTTATTGCATTGACATGAATTAATTAAAATTGAAATTGGAAGGATGAGAGACATCTAATTAAACAAAGATATAATATTTTTGAAGATTGACAAAGAAGGATGACCTAGCCTATGATGCCACTAGGACAAAGTGTCTTGACACTGGAAAAGGCATTTAAAGGTGACTGAGTGGTGGAGAGCGGGCATTCATACACACCATCCTTAGTCCGACCCTGCATAAGGATTGCCCCCATGCGAAGATCCTTCACATGAAAAGAAGAGGGTAAGAACTCATGGAAGTATTGTTGGACTTGCAAAATTGAGAAATAGAAATAAGATTACGTTTCATGATGGGAACACATAAAACATTAGATAGGGTAAAGGAGTGAGAGGGAGTGGTAAGAGAGGTGGAACCAGTGTGGGATATGGGAAGTCCAGGCCATCGCCGATCATAATTTCATCTATGTCATCATAAGGACTATGAAGGTTAAGATTGCTGAGGTCAGTTGTGACATGATGTGAGGCACCACTATCAAGTAGCCAAGTAGTGTTGGAGGGAATGGTGGTTGCAACATTCGCTTGAGCTTGCCTCGAAGACGGTGGTCGATATTGTGATGAGGTGCTAGGACGAGGAGGTGGTTGCGCATGCGGAAACTGTTATCGGAAAAGAGGACAGCGGGAGACTACATGCCTTGAGTACTGCACTATGGCAACGACCAAGGAATGGACGAGCATAGGTGTTGGCAAGGACTTGCCAAACTTTATTGGAGGTTTTAGATTGGGTGATGAGAGGAACTAGAGAGGTTGAAAGAGTGCCGACTAGTGCTCCAAATAATAACTTGTCTTGACATAGCCATGTCTGGTATGCAGGGTTAATATAAATAACATTGTTGATGGTGATGGTGGGTGGAGGAGCAAGGTGGGACCCATCAATGAATTTTTGTAAATAGTAGCATATGAGAATGGCTTCTACTTGGGTCTTTCGAGAAAGATAGTTGGTGGGTGTGAGTTTAATGGAGTTATGAATAGTAATCATGGTTAGCGGTTTTGTAGGTTCTTGGGCATTGGGATGATGACTTGGGTAATAAAGGCTTGCTGGAGATCAATGAGCAAACCTGGGACCTATGGGTTATGGGCCCACCATGCTTCCGCTGCGCTGCTCTGATACCATGAAGGAGATAATAGGATGAAGAAATATGTATCTCATCATTCTTCTCGATATGGGCAGTATATATACAGATTATATGAGCACAAAAGAAGGAAACTACTAAGAAAGAAGAAACAAATTAATGAAACTGAGTAACTGGCATTAAAATCCCTTGATTTTCTCCCTTGACTTTCTCAACTTGATTGTATATCCTTATCAAAGTAACTGCCAAATAATTCAAACATGAAAATCCCTTGATTTTCTCCTTTGACTTTCTCAACTTGATTGTATATCCTTGTATGAAAATCCCTTGATTTCCTTCCTTGACTTTCTCAACATGATTGTATATCCTTATCAGTATTCGTACGGACTGAATCCCATCTTCATCCATTGGCACTTGCGGAAATCAATAGTCAACAATATTTATTCAAATCGGTGCAATTGTGCCATCCTTTTCTCTCTTGTTCCTGTTTCCCTCTTTCCCTTCTCTTCTCTCTCCATGTTTGAATGTTGAAAATTAAATTTGATATTTTTAAATTAACTTTGAAAGAAGAAATTTCTCTATTGAAAATCTATTAGTGGCATAGAAATTGCCGCTGTTAAGGCACATAGTTTCAGACCTTTTTGGGTCATAATTGTATTAGATTGCTGTAATTGAGACAATTAACATTGGGATGTGTGTCAGCCTCAATCCAACCAGACATATTAATGTTGCATGAAATCCGGCAATGTTGATTTTTTTTCGATTTTAAGTGGGCCAGATTCTTTTTTTTTTTTTTTTTGGTAAACAGTTTTTTTTTTTACAAACGGATGATCACTTCTTCTGGGCTGAGTCAAACCTGATATATCAGAGTATAAAATTTGACAAAGAATCAGAAGGCACGGATCATTCGATGACCAAACCCAAGAACCAAAGTGGTGAACTACCCCCAACAGCTACCAGTCGGCCACCAGATTCCTTGTTCCTTTCAACACCTGCTACGTCATAGTAGAAAAAACATTTTTAGCGACTTCCACAGGCGGTCGCTAAAGTTAAAAAGCAGTCGCTAATAGTTTTTAGCGACCGCTTAGCGACCGCCACATGCTGGCCGCCAGAAACTCGTCGCTAAAGACTTTTAGCGACCGCCAATGGCGGTCGCTATAGTATTAGCGACCGCTAGAGCGACCGCTTGGGGGTTGCAAATTTGACTATTAGCGACCGCCTGAAAGACCTTTAGCGACCGCCTAGGCGGTCGCTAATACTATATATTTTTATTTTTTTATTTTTTATTTTCTGACTATTAGCCTAGGCGGTCGCTAATACTATATATTTTTAATTTTTTATTTTTTATTTTCTGACTATTAGCGACCGCCTAGGCGGTCGCTAATACTATATATTTTTTTTTTTAATTTTCTATTTTCTTTCTGAATGAGCAAAGGCGTTCCTTTTAAGCCATTTGCGACCGCCTAGGCGGTCGCTAATACTGATTTTTTATTTTTTAATTCATTTTGTTTTGGTTATTGGATTTTTTTTGTTTGGGTACCTATACCTGTTTTACAAAATTATATAAACTAAATATTAAAATTAAATTGTACACACACAATAAAAGTATAAGCTAAAAAAAAAATTTATCTATATTAATAAATCTGCAACGTCTTTGATTTACAATATCTAATACAATTTTCAAAAAAAAACATAAAGAAAACAGTTGTCCCAATGCAGCACCAGTCAATCAACCTGAAACAAAAAATTAAATTTATTAGTCAATAAAATATAATATAATCCAAAAAAAATCTAATACAATTTTCAGAAAAAAAACATATAAGAAAACAGTTGTCCCAATGCAGCACCAAGTTTCAATTCTAACACTGAAAAAAACAAAATTTAAATTTACTATGTCCATAAATATAAATATAATTAAAGAAGAACAAATTGCAATTATCTTCAAAGTTAATTCCAAGAAATCAATGTTTCAGCATTCATTAGAAAACATTTATTACAGAAATATAAAAATTTGCTACTGGAAACATATTCATAAACTCATACCCGATTCTGTTCATTTGAGCCTACTGGATCAAGCATGCCCTCACCAACTGACTCATGTCTCGCCTGGTGACCACTGCCAGCGTCTGGGGCCTACAATATTACAGTATATGATTAACAACAGAAATAAATAATATATATTTTAAAAGTAATTAAATTAAATTTAAATACAGATGTCTTCAATTATGAACCTGAGTATGAATCGGTGGATCTGAATCATCAGCTATAGGGACACCACTCTGAGCTAGTCGATGATGTAGCTCCGCCTTAAATGCCTGCACCTGCTCCTGTACCTGAGCCTGCACCTCGGCCTGCATCGCAACCTGCATCCTTACCGAAGATCCTCGACACGCGCATCCATCTGCTGGTGAAGAGACTGGATCAGCTCAGCCACCTCGTCAGTTCGCATGCGTGAGCCCTGGGATGACTCCGCTCGCATGATAGTCGAACGTGGTATGCCCGTGCCGTATGTAAGTGTGTATCCGTGCCCATCCTGGCCTATGATGGTGTGGAATATCTCATCCCGCCTAGCAACTACCTGTCGCTCCTCCTCTGGCAGCTCGGCCAATCGAGCCTCAAACTGGGCCTGTGTGCAAGAAAGCAACCAAATTAGAATAGTAAATCAATAAATCTCATAATAGGTTAAAAAAAGTATTGCGTAAAGGTAAATACTTACTACAAGAGCTGCAACCTCAGGATGGTCGAGACTGCGACTCGCCATCCATACAGACATCCGGTCGGTGGGTGCACCCCGCTCACGTAACTGTCGAAGGATAATCAATCATATATGAATACACACTACGTCAACAATCAAAATATATATGAATACACACTACGTCAACATCTACATATATGAAGATTTTTTCCTACTTTTTGCGACCGCCTTTAGCGACCGTCCTTAAGCGGTCGCTAAAAGTCGCTTCCGCGACCGCCCTCAAGCGGTCGCCCGATTTTTTCTACTTTCCGCGATCGTCTTTAGTGACCGCCCTCAAGCGGTCGCTAAAGATGCCTTCCGCGACCGCCTCGAGCGGTCGCTTGATTTTTTTTTTATGCCAAAACTCCAGCCTCTAATAGTGCATTGATTTTATCCCATTTTAAGTGGGCCTGATTCTAGTAGTGCGTTGATTTTATCCATTTTAAGTGGGCCTGATTCTAGTGCGTTAATTTTATCCCATTTTAAGTGGGCCAGATTCCTTGTTCCTTTCAACACCTGCTACGTTGATTTTATCCCATTTCAAGTGGTTCAGATTTTCCTTCTTCCTTTGAACACCGGTACGTTGATTTTCTCCCATTTTAAGTGGGTCAGATATTTCTTCTTCCTTGCAACGCCCACTAGCCGGCACATATTGAATTCTTTTTTCCCAAAGTCAGTCAATCAGTCCTATCAATCAATCCTATCAATAATATCTCATTGCATGTTGAAGAAAAACGAAGTGCAAAAACTATCGAATCCTACGTCATGAGATTGTAATAAAAAATAATCAATAATAATTATAAATACAATAATAGATATTTATATTAAATGTTTTTTTAATTTTTAGTTGGCATTGTAGGAGCATAAAATCTCATTCCGAACAATTTGGAAGGTAGTATTTTATTTTTTATTCTATAACTATTTATAATTTATCTACTGTATAATTAATATAGAATTAAATACATGCTTGATTAGCTTTCAACTACTCTCTCCGTAATTAAAATCTTCATGCTTGGCAACATGCATGGAGGACATGCGAAGATGCTATAAAAAATAAATAAATAATAAAAGGGAGACTTATTTCCTTTTCTCTTTTTCTCTCATTGTTCTCATATATATCAAGTGTATTTATTGTTGTTTAAGGAAATCCAATCAGATAAAATGCCAACACATATTGAAGAGTTTGTGTGTAGATGAGCTCATACATTAGCTCGAAACTGGAAATCTTGTGCAAGGGATTAGCTTACCTACAGCACGACCGACACATGACAAACTGTTTTACCAACACACCTCAAAGTGGGGTCCGACCAAAGATAGGATACAGAGCTTCCTGTTTATTTTAATGACAAAACCTAAACCATCGCTAGTTTTGTGGTAGGAATCATTTAACATTCAAATTGCACGAAATTAGATCATCAATTCTATCAGATGCCTCTAAGTCTCATCGAAATAATTTTGAGGCTAAAATAGGAACGTCAAACAAAGAAAAGAAACCGACAAAAATTGCACCACAGATTCTAGAACCAATCTAAACTATATCAGTTCGAACATCAAGTCAACCTTTTGATGTGGTTGTCGCATCAGAACAAACGGTTAACGCCTATTGGAAATTAAACTTGATTGTTGAAAATTGTTGTATAGGAAGTTGCTGTTATTTAATTGCTACATAAGAAGTTGCTGTTATTTAATTGCTGCATAGGAAGTTGCTGTTATTGCATAAGAAGTTGCTATTTTGAATTAAGTATTGTGGAAGACCAAGAGTCATTTTGTAATTATAAAAGGCCATGTATCCTTTCACGTTTGAGTATGAAAAAATAGAAGAATCAGAAATTTACCAAAAGAAAATATCTTCTCTCTTCCAACAAATTTGGTATCAGAGCCACAAAAGATCCATGGCCTCCATGAACTTTGTTCAATCCCAAATACCCAAACTCACCAAAGACAACTATGACAACTGGAGTATCCAAATGAAGGCTTTGCTTGGATCCCTTGATGTTTGGGATCTTGTAGAAGACGGCTACATGGAGCCGACCGAAGGTGAAGCAATGCTCACACAAGAGCAAAGAAAGCAACATAAGGAGTCAAAAAAAAAAAAACAAGAAGGCTCTCTACACACTATACCAAAGTGTAGATGAAGGCACATTCGAGATTATCGCTGGAGCTGCAACATCAAAGGAGGCATGGGACTTATTGCATAAGGCACATAAAGGAGCAGAAAAGGTGAAAAAGATTCGGCTACAATCTTTGAGGTCTGAATTTGAATCTTTCAAAATGATAACTGGGGAGTCAATTTCTAATTATTTTTCAAGATTGATGTCTATAGTCAATCAATTGAAAAGAAATGGTGAAGAAATTACTAATGTTCGAATCATGGAGAAAATTTTGCGCTCTTTAGATGCAAAATTTGACTTCATTGTTGTAGCCATTGAAGAATCAAAGGAATTAGAAGAGATGACTATAGAGCAACTCATGGGCTCTTTACAAGCACATGAGCAAAAGCTGTCTAAAAGGATGGAGGAGAAACCCATCGAGCAAGTACTTCAAACAAATCTTACACTACAAGAAAAAGGTGATCTTAAAGTCAAACAAGTTTCCATGGTCGAGGCCGTGGAAGAAGAGGAAGAGGTGGAAGATTTCATCAAGATCAACCTCAAAGAAGTCAAGGAGACATAAGAGACCACCATGCCCGAGGTCGTGGTAGAGGAAGATTTTTTAATCCTAGAGGAAGAGGAAGGTATGGACAACAAGCACTACAATGTTTTATTTGCAAAAAATATGGGCACTATGCTAAAGATTGTTGGTACAAAGATAATGTTAATTATGTTGATGAGAAAATTATTTTACAAAAGAACAAGAAGAAGAAGTAACTCTACTTTTGGCCTACAATAACATTACTGGTGCTATCAAAAGAAGTACTTGGTATCTAGACACAGGTGCTAGCAATCATATGTGTGGGATAAAGGACATGTTTTTTAAGATGGATGAAAGCTTCAAAGGCTCGGTGACTTTTGGAGACTTCTCTAAAAGGCCAGTTGAAGGGAAAGGTAAAATCCTTATCAAGCTTCAAAATGGCACTCAAAATTTTATTTCAGATGTCTATTATGTTCCAGACATTAAAAATAACATTCTTAGTTTGGGCCAATTGCTTGAAAAGGCTATGACATTCACATGAAAGAATTGGGTCTTTCTATCAGAGACAACAACAATACTCTTATTGCACATGTTCCTATGTCAAAAAATAGAATGTTTGAGCTAAGTTTGCATGTTGATGGCTCCTCTTGTATGTTAACACAAAGTCTTGATGACTCTACTCTATGGCATCTTAGATATGGACATTTAAACTTTGATGGATTAAAACTTTTGTCTAGCAAGAATATGGTGACAGGAATGCCTTGGCTGAAAATGTCTAAGGAAAAATGTGAAACTTGCATAGTTGGAAAGCAACAAAGGAGAACCTTCATTTCAGGAAGATCAAGAAGAGCAACAAAACCATTGGAATTGATACATTCAGATGTTTGTGGCCCAATCAAACCAACAACTATGGGAGGTAATGAATATTATCTTTCCTTCACTGATGATTATTCTGGAAAGACATGGGTTTATTTATTAAAAAAAAGAGTGAAGTGTTTCAGAAATTTAAGGAATTTAAGTTGCTTGTTGAAAAACAAAGTGGTTTTCAAATTAAAGCTTTGAGATCGGATCGTGGTGGTGAGTATTTATCCAAAGAGTTTTCAAATTTTTTCAAAGCACAAAGAATTTTTCATCAGGTTACTATGCCTTATTCACCTCAGCAAAATGGGGTTTCAGAAAGAAAAAATCAAACTATTTTAAATATGGTTCGATGTATGTTGAAAGATAAAAATATGCCTAAAGAATTTTGGGGAGAAGCAGTTGCTTGTGCAGTTTATTTGTTGAACAGATTTCCATAAAAAAGCTTCACAATATGACACCTGAGCAAGCATGGAGTTTATACAAGCCTAAGGTTGATCATCTTCGCATTTTTGGAAGTGTTGCTTATGTCAAAGTGCCTGATGAGAAAAGGATCAAACTTGATGACAAAGGAGAAAGTGTATTCTTTTAGGATATGCTGAAAATTCAAGTGGCTATAAGTTGTATAATCCTATTACAAAGAGAGTGATTTTTCCAAGAGATGTTGAATTTGATGAAAAGCAAATGTGGAGCTGGCAAGATAACAATAAAATACAAAAAATAATGAAGAAGAAGAGTCACAACATCAAGAAGAAATTTCATCAACTCTACAACAAAGTCCAAGACATTCATCTCCACAAGAAAGTTCCAGTGGCTCATCCTCAAATAGAGCACACAAAACTCGGAGTATGCAAGAATTGCTTGACGTCACAAGGCGTCTTGATGCTAATGATTATACTATGTTTTATCTTTTTGCAGGTTATGATCCAATTGAGTTTTATGAAGTAAATAAAGAAGAAAAATGGAGAAATACCATGCATGAAGAAATTTCATCAATAGAGAAAAATGACACTTGGGAACTCACAAATCTTCCCCAAGGTCATCAAGCCATTGGAGTCAAATGGGTGTATAAAACAAAAACAAATGCAAGTGGAGAAATAAAAAAACACAAAGCCCGCTTGGTAGTAAAAGGCTACAAACAACAATATGGCATTGACTATGATGAAGTTTTCTCTCCTGTTGCTCGAATGGAAACGGTACGCCTTCTCATTTCCTTAGCAGCTCAAATGAAATGAAAAAATTTCAAATGGATGTGAAATCAGCTTTTTTGAATGGATATTTGAATAAAGAAGTCTATGTAGAACAACCTTTGGGTTTCATTCAAAAAGGACAAGAAGACAAAGTCTACAAACTCAAACGAGCTCTTTATGGATTGAAACAGCTCCACGAGCTTGGAATACAAGGATTGACAAGTATTTTGCTAAAAATGGTTTTCAAAAATGCCTTCTTGAACATTCTCTTTATATGAAGTCTAATCATGTTGGTGATGTTCTATTTGTTTGTCTATATGTGGATGATTTGATATTCACAGAAATAATCTTGCAATGATTGAAGTTTTCAAGACTTCAATGATCAAAGAATTTGAAATGACAGATTTTGGCTTAATATCTTATTTTCTGGGTATTGAAGTAAATCAATCAGATGAAGGCATATTTATTTCACAAAGCAAATATGCAAAGGAAATTTTGGAGAAATTCAAGATGAAGAATTGCAATTCAAGCACCACCCTAATTGAATACAATACTAAATTAAGTAAAGATGGAGAAGGAGATCTTGTCAATCCAACATATTATAAAAGTTTGGTTGGAAGCTTAAGATATCTTACAAATACAAGGTCGGATATTGCTTATAGTGTTGGAGTTATAAGTCGTTACATGGAGAAGTCAAGAATGGATCATTTAATTGTTGCAAAAAGAATCCTTCGATATATCAAAGGTACACAAGATTATGGTATTTTCTATTCATCTATTAATCCAATAAAATTAGTTGATTTTTGTGATAGCAATTGGGCAGAAGATATTGATGATAGAAAAAGTACGAATGAATTTGCTTTTTATATTGGAAGTGCAACATTTACATGGTCTTCAAAGAAACAATAAATTGTTACACTTTCATCATGTAAAGGAGAGTATGTTGCTACAGCAAATTGTGTTTGTCATGCACTTTGGCTTCAAACACTACTACAAGAAATGAAGATTTCACATGAAGAGGCAACCAATATTTTTGTTGATAACAAATCTGCTATACAACTTGCAAAAAATCCAGTCTTCCATGATCGAAGTAAGCATATTGATACAAGATTTCACTTCATTCGAGATTGTATCAAAAATCAAGAAGTACAACTTCTCCATATTTTAATAAAAGATCAGATAGCTGATATCTTCACAAAAGCCCTCAAGGAAGAAGAGTTCAAGAAGTTAAGAAGCATGCTTGGAGTCATGAAGAATCAAGTTTAAAGGGGGGTGTTGGAAACTAAACTTGATTGTTGGAAATTGTTGCATAGGAAGTTGCTGTTATTTAATTGCTGAATAGGAAGTTGCTGTTATTGCATAGGAAGTTGCTATTTTGAATTAAGTATTGTGGAAGACCAAAAGTCATTTTGTAATTATAAAAGGCCGTGTATCCTTTCACGTTTAAGTATGAAAAAATAGAAAAAATCCAAAAATTTACTCAAAAAAAAAATATCTTCTCCTCTTCCAACAACGCCAAATAGGAGCAAGGGAAAAATTTGCTGGCCTAAAAGGTTTGGGAAGAAAACTCGAACATAAACACGTATTATGGGAGATCAAAGCATTTTACTAAGCTTATACAACAGAAGTTTCTGATACACTAAGCTTATACAACAGAAGTTTATGATAAACGAAACTTATACAACAGAAGTTTCTGTTACAACATTCTTCATCAAATAGTAATGAAGAGGTACGAGTGCAAGTTACAAACGAACGCGATACATGCAAAATAACTTCTTCTGCTTCAAAGGTACAAGCCTGAGCAAACTTAGACCTCGTCGACGGTGTTTCCAACAGCGTCAAGAACTCGGGATTCCTTCCGAATGCCTGCATGGTATAATAAAGCCCATAAGTGGGTAATAAATTCCCCACCACTGGCTAGTTTCTCGACATGGGTATCTACATCACCTGATGGTGCAACGTAACAGCATCAACTCTGCCCAGAAGTCGGCCAACACCTTCCATCGATCTTCATCACTTACGTCGTTCATCAACTGGTTTCCTAGCGACGCACCCATACTTATGACATCATCCCTTGAGTCTCTCACACCATCCATCTTCTCCAGTACCGCGCTCCTTTTTGTGCCTTCAAAAAATATCCTAGTGTCGGAGACCATCTTATCAAACATGATCGTCATTAATTGATTGCTAACAGGCAACAGTTCTGGAACAAACACCACCAAATAAGCACAATACTTTGACAAGCTAGTGGCCACTAAGTGATCGGACGTGATCTTGGCGTCCTTCTTTCGCCACGGCATGCATTCTTCGCAGAGGCCATAGCCGCCCACCTGTGATCCTTGCATGTGTGCTTCGCAGAAACTAGTTGCGATGTGCCAAACCATGATGGTGAGAGCTTGAGTTTTTAATTGGCAAGCCCAGGATAGCTGTTCACTCACTCCATTCCGTATCAACGAGGATTCCCCATTCGACAAACTTCCTGCGCTCTCCTTTAGGCACGAACCGATTCTCTTCTTGACTTCTGTTGGCAATTTGATGTGTTTTTGACTTTTAACCCCATTTCTGCTCTTCTTACCCGCAAAGCCACGTGTTAGCGTGTAAAGTAGACTACAAGGGGTATACTCAAAGCTTTCAAGGAAAGAATACTGGCCAATATTGTTTTCTAGAGGGTTTATTCCCTTTCGTCGGCATAGAAACTTAATTACGATCTCGATGCAGCGGCAATTTTGCATCCAGCGACTCCTCACGTATCTACATACTAGTATTATCTTGGCCCAGTCAGATGCCAGATAATTTATGAATTCCCAGAGTTCCATCATCAAGACCAACAAATAATTACAATGGTGATGGTGAGATCAACATTTATTCGATGCAGGAAACGGTTGAAATTACCTTCAGGAGTTTTGTAGTTAATGAGAGTTTGCACCGAAACCCAACCAGTTACCAGAATTACCAGAAACAGTAGGATATAGAAGAATGGAAACCAACAACTGAAGCTAATGGGATATTTGGTGTAGACGAGATCATGAAGGAACCTCAGCTCCATGTTGATCACCCGGAAGACTCTTTCACGTCGATCCTCGGAAAGCAGGCCTTCGAAAACAAGATCGTGAGATTTGGAAAGCTCGGAGTCGGCCGACGGATAATAGAATAACCGACGTTTCAGTAGTTTGAAAAAGGCAAATGAAAGGCACATGTCCTTGAGCCGCCCGTCTGGATCTCCATCGGAGTTCAGTAGTCCTCCGCTGCACGCCCAAACCTTCTCGACTGTGACCACCTTATTATCATCTATATTCACCTTTACGACGTAGTCAGGATGATTGGCCTCCGGCTTCACCTTCTCTTCACCCATGATCAAATACTTGTAGCCTTTCATGGTGGTGGGATCGACCTGGTCTTCGCCGCTTGGCTGGTTCTCGTACCTCATGTAGTCCGCGATCAATTTGGTATTCTTCAGCCCGAATGTCTGAACGGCGACTCCGAAGAAGAAAATCCTTTGGAACGCCTTCAGCACGGTCAAGCCCCAGAGCACTCGAAGGGCAATGCGGAATTGCGACTTGCCGGGATTCTGGAAGATGAGTAGAGCGATTAAAAAATGTCGTTCAATTGTATCATCTCATATTCCGTCCTCTTCTGGAATCGAATGTGAAGAGAATAGGCCGAGGCGGTCCAGAAAGTCCCGTAGGCGATGCATAAGAACACCGCCCATACCCAGCATAGCTCGTTCTCGTAGGAGGCCGCCTGCATCAGACCAACAGCATAGCTGAGCCAGCGGTCGACCCCTACCTCGACGATACGGATGATGATTTTGGGGAACCAGTGGCGGCGGCAGCGAGGGAACGGGACGAAGATGAAGGCGATGGCTACTATGGCAGCAATGGAGGATGCCAAGGCCTCCAACCAGACTGCAGTACTGGTATTGTCAAGGATTCCCGCCATCTCTCTCAGGTGCTCTACTTTCCTTTTAGCAGTTTATTTTGGATGAATAGCAGAGCCTATCGATCAATATATAGCTTGAAGGAGATGGAGTTTGTGCGGTGCTCGTTTACTCACCGCAAGAATATCTTTTTGGCAATTTGCTTGGAAAGGCTCCTTGAAATCGACATTAATCGATGATAGATTCTGCTCTGCCTTGTCAAAGACAACGAAAATTCTGCATGCATATTTTGATAAGTATAATTTATTAAAATTATTTTAAAATTATATATATATATATATATATATATATATATATACACATCTTATTTTATAATAATATTTTCATATTAAATTTTTGGTTGATTATATCACTTGATAATCGTTTTAAATAAACTTTTTACATTAATATCTCAAAAATATGCCCATAGAAAACATCATGGGAGATGAATATTTATTTAGTTTCAAGATTATAACTCAATATTCCTTTTGACTAAAAAAATAGCCTACAAAATTCCTCTAGAGCTAAATTTATGATGTCGCTCACTAGCCCTTCTTAAAAGGATAATATTTTTTAAAAAAAATATAAACAAAGATTTAGATAATTCTACCATTGGGTGTAATCGGTATGGGATGGGATGGGATCGATAAATTGTTACGTACCCATTCTCTTTCTATATTCATGATAAATATTGTCATATGTTTTTATATTTATAATCATAATCATGTTTTAATCCCTATATCCATTATAAAAGAAGCGAAAGGCAGACATGTATAAGTTTAGAAGAAACTACTATTCATATTTTTGAAACGTTATCAGCTGAGCAATTATTTCAAAATTCAAGTTATAATTTTTAAAATTATATATGTGTGTGTGTGTGAGAGAGAGAAATTAAGAAAGGGAGGATATTGCATATTTATTACGAACCTTCGTCTATGATGAATGAGGAGCATGTGGAAAGGGTGTATACGAGAGGACAAAGACAAAAGAAAAGTAGAATTGGTGAAACATATCTTATCTTATCTTGAGCTTATAGAAATGCTTGACTTGGTGCGGCATGTGAGGAAGCTTAAGGAAGAATTTGTGGCATGTAGAAATGAAGCAATTCGTTGCCCTGCCAAACCCCACCCACAAGCGCCAAGGTGTACCATGCGCTGGTGATGGCGGGCAGCAGTGACTGCCGAGGAAAGCTAGTGGGGTAGAATGCTTCACCTTTGTAATACTAGTTTAGAGATCAGCAGCAGCAATGACTGGGATATTCGTTACAATTACTGTAAGGAATTTATTAGGGATGTTTGCATGGTTAAGGGTTACAAGTAATAGCTAATAACTTGAAATTTGAGACTAGTTCAAACAAGGATGTTCGTTTTTCATGGAATAGCATAAAGTATTATATATAGAGCTAGACTTGGCTATAGCCAAATATATAATATAATTATTTTTTTTATCCTTAAATTTATATTATCTCATGAATTATATGAATGCTAGGTTGAAAATGGAACTGAACTGAGCTTAGATAAATTTAAATATAATCAAATCAAGATATATATATTGATAAAAATATGCTTTTGATTCTTAAACTTTTTCAAAAGATTATTTGATTCTTAAGCTTTCGCGCGGTTGTTATAATTTAACTTCTTATATTTTAAAAATATTATAATTTTAATATTTTATAACATTAAACCAAGTAAAATTGGTGAAATAATTGATATATGTTCTATCAACAAATCAGAATATCAAAAATATAATATTTTTTTATATTTCTTAAATATAAAGGAGTAAATTATAACAATGAAAAGTTTTGAAATTAAAAATATATTTTAACTCTTTTTTAATTATTATATTGTTGTTTATAATAAAATAAAGTATTATGTATGAAGTTTGGATCAGCGTCAACATCCTGCCGCCTGGGGCTAGCTTGATCATATATAAGACGCGTATAATCGCATGATGTGGTGGGGAAAAAAAAAGGACTGCTACGGGCATTGCGTTCCACGAGGGGGTTAAATGTTACTGATATGCAAATCTTAAATTTGAATCGGTCCTGTGAATGAGTTGTCAGGAACATTACGTATTATCATGGCAGGTATATATGCCTTTTTATCGATTTTATGTTTCTCTCGGAGGTCGGATGTTGTTGTTCAAAATCTTTTATAAGATCGTACTGTCCTGACTCGCTACACAATTGGACTGGCTTAAACGTAGGATATAAAAATAAGAAGAACGAGAATGGTTTATACTTTCTTTATATTTTATAAAATTCGGACCTAACCTACTCCTTCTTTTGCAGAAAATTTATCTGACTAAATCAATATCTCCTATAAAATTCCAATCTAACCTACTCCTTGGTTTTGTAGAGAAATTTATTTTACTAAATCAATATCATGGACCAAGTAAGACCTATCTATTTATTTGGTAGCAAAATTTATTTTTCTCAATCAATATCATGGACCAAGCATCAAGGTAGGACTAGGTCTAGACCTAACCTGGTAGAAATAAACGTAAAATCAAGGCT
The DNA here is from genome assembly GCA_900491605.1 of Calamus simplicifolius. Lineage (NCBI taxonomy): Eukaryota > Viridiplantae > Streptophyta > Magnoliopsida > Arecales > Arecaceae > Calamus > Calamus simplicifolius. The sequence goes on along the minus strand of UESW01004062.1, from coordinate 434,286 downwards.
TGCCGCGTAACGTGTTGAAATTGAGCACAATTCTCCTACCCCTTTTGACGTTTCACCGTATCTTGGATGGTCCCATGATAAAGTAAAAAATTCTAAGATTTCCTTTCAGAAACTTGAAATTAACTTTTTTTTTTATAAGAAAAAAAAATAAATTCAGGTTAAATTGTGAGGTTATAACAATAATGTTGCACTGAAATAAAACAAAGCCATTGTTGGGGGTAAAATCGTCATTGCATTGATATCCGTGCGAGGCAGCTAAGGCTGACCTCCTTCCCCCGCCTTCCTCCGGGCCTCCGTAGCTCGGCCTCCTCCGGGCTTCTGTAGCTCGGCCTCCCCGGGCCTCCATAGCTCGGCCTCCTCCGGGCTCCCGTAACCGTAGCTCGGCCTCCTCCGGGCTTCGGTAGCTCGGCCTCCCCCGGGCTTCCGTAGCTCGGCCTCCTCCGGGCTTCGGTAGCTCGGCCTCCTCCGGGCTTCCGTAGCTCGGCCTCCTCTGGGCTTCCGTAGCTCGGCCTCCTCCGGGTCTCCGTAGCTCGACCCCCCGGGCCTCCGTAGCTCGACCTCCTCCGGGCTTCCGTAGCTCGGCCTCCTCCGGGCTTCCGTAGCTCGGCCTCCTCCGGGCCTCCGTAGCTCGGCCTCCTCCGGGCCTCCGTAGCTCGGCCTCCTCCGGGCTTCCCTAGCTCGGCCTCCTCCGGGCTTCCCTAGCTCGGCCTCCTCCGGGCTTTCGTAGCTCGCTTATACCCAGCGATCCACGCTCCGACGTCTACCTCCGCGGAACCTGACGCGGGAGAGCTTAAACTTACCTGAGCAGCTCCTTAGGCTAGGAATTATATCGAAACGTGGCCTAAGACCTATTGAAACCGCCCCAGGTCTACTCACCCAGATCCCAAGACATCGAAGAGCTCTCCCAGCCGTCGATCCCTTAACTGACAAGGCGTGGATTCTAAAGGCCCCACGGCCTGATTCTGTCTACCCCCGTATCGTAACAACCTCAGAACCTTCCAAAAGATGCTCAAGTCCTCAGGTGACAGTCTATAAGTATCAGATTAACAGACTCCCTCAGGTACGCACGCAGCTCTGTACGCACACCTCCGCTCTCACTCTCCTCCCCTTTTTGGAGCCTCCGATTGGCCACCCCCGGAGAGGCCTCCCGGAGAGATCCACCTCCTCATTATCTGGTTGATCGCCGATTCCTTCCCCACTGACTTGAGCGTCGGAGGGTCTTCCGCGGAGGACCAACCCCAGCGTCCCTCCGCGTGTGGGCTCTTTTGCAGGTCCGCCGCACCCCCCTCTTTCCGGAGATCGACCGCGCCCGAGTCGGAGGACGGATCCCGGCGGCAACAGCCATTGCTACCTTGATTAAGTTCTTCACTCAAAGATGGCCTAAGAATTATTTGAGTTTGTGTTTTTGATGCTCTCGTTCTTCTTATTTTATTTTTATATTAATCATGATCTAAAGATATAAGATAAGAAGAACGAGAGCATCAAAAACACAAACTCAAATAATTCTTAGGCCATCTTTGAGTGAAGAACTTAATATAAGATATAAACATGGTAATATAAGATATAAAGCCGAGAAGTGAAGAAAAGACCGGAACCAAGAGAGAGATGAGGGACGGTGCCGAAAAGAAAAGAAAGGAGACGGGAGCCGGGGGAGGGATGGAGGGCAGTGCGAGGAAAGGAGAGGGCTGCTGGAGAGGGAAGGAGAGAAAATGGGGCCGGAGAAGAGGGATGAGGGGTGGTGTCAGAGATGAGGGAGGAGAGAAGGGGCACCGGTACCAGAAAAGGAAGGAAGGAGGGGAAGGAGAGGAGGATGCTAAGGATAGTTTATAAATTTTTTTTAAAAAAAAATAAAGTACACTAAGCAATTCGAGCGGTGCAAATAAAAATTTTCGCTATGCAATGGGTAACCGTGCTAATATGACCCACATGCTCGCAAGGGGTCCTGGCATGGCTTGATGCTGTGCCAAGCCTAGCTAGTGTGTTCTATTTAAATTCAGTGCCAAATTGGTCATGCCATGGTTGATCGGATCCGTTTGACACATCTAGCGACCCAAAGGCATGCCTGGACGCAATTCAAATCATCTTTGGGTAATTAGGGTCCTGGAATCGATGTCTTTTTCTTTATTTATTTATACGAGAGAGAGAGAGAGAGGATGGTGGTAGTGCCACCAACTGGGAAAGTGATGAGTACCACTAACTATTTGACGGATTCCATTGGCAGATTCCGTGCCACTAACCCAAACAAAGTTGACACCATTGCTTGCAGCTGTTGACAAAAAAGGCATTAATTTGTGCAGACTTTTAACATTTTGTTGAGCTACTATTAATTCCGGCATTTTCTGGCTCAACTCAGGACAATCATGAGCACATTTTAAAAACTTCCCAAACTGTACGTCAGGAAAAACTGGCCTCCCTTGACTTGGATTAATCATACATTATTAGTGCATAATGTATGATTACATTCATTGAAGATTGTCGATTACATATTTGGTTCAATTTTGATGGCATTTGAACCTAATTGAAAGCATTTGGCCTAGTTTAATATCCATATTATCAAAAATCGAGTTGTTAACATTGATCTGCTCCAATTTTTATAGCACCATTCATACCCTCAAATGAATCATTGTGTCTACCGCATTATATGCCCCTCATTGATCTTTGCCTTATAAAGTTATGATGCACAACTTCCTATGATATAATGCTATCTAATCGAGTTTTCATAACCTAGTAGTTATTGTATAAATATATGTTGGACCAAGTAAATTCTCCTACAAAATTCGGACCTAACCTACTCCTTTCTTTTGCAGAAAAATTTATCTGACTAAATCAATATTCTCCTATAAAATTCCAATCTAACCTACTCCTTGGTTTTGTAGAGAAATTTATTTTACTAAATCAATATCATGGACCAAGTAAGACCTATCTATTTATTTGGTAGCAAAATTTATTTTTCTCAATCAATATCATGGACCAAGCATCAAGGTAGGACTAGGTCTAGACCTAACCTGGTAAAATAAACGTAAAATCAAGGCTTGCCGCGTAACGTGTTGAAATTGAGCACAATTCTCCTACCCCTTTTGACGTTTCACCGTATCTTGGATGGTCCCATGATAAAGTGAAAAATTCTAAGATTTCCTTTCAGAAACTTGAAATTAACTTTTTTTTATAAGAAAAAAAAAATAAATTCAGGTTAAATTGTGAGGTTATAACAATAATGTTGCACTGAAATAAAACAAGGCCATTACTATCTTGATTAAATTCTTCACTCAAAGATGGCCTAAGAATTATTTGAGTTTGTGTTTTTGATGCTCTCGTTCTTCTTATTTTATATTTTTATATTAATCATATAAAAATATTTTTATTTCTTTATCTCTGCAAAAGAAAGGAGTAGGTTAGGTCTTTATTTTCTTTATAAAGACAATGCATAGTCGGCAGAAAGACTCTTCCTTCGGGACAGATCACGTAAACAGCCTTTCTTCCGCAAGTCCATTCACCTGCCGAACGTACAATCCTACCCAACTAAATTGAAGACCCGTGCGCTTATCAGCCGAACCATGCTAATAGACAGGAAGGGTGTTTACCCCCAACCTAGGACTCGGAGGAAGGGGTTAAAAGTAAAGAAAGGCGGGCTTTGGAATTCAATTTTATTCATGTTTGGCATATCATTGTATTTTAATAATTCTAGAATAGAATCCATTGAGCTTTTTTGTTTTTTTATAATTATTCTCATAGGTGATAAAAGCGACCTGCTGATTGCAAACATTTATCCTAATGAAGATATTGCGCCAAATAGCAAATATACCTTTCGAAAGGCCTCTCACTGCATAAGAAGATCAAGATTTATCAATATGTCTCCTAAATCGAACTAGGTTGTCATCCGATAATCGAATTTTTAAAAGAACACAAATATCAAACATATGTAACTGAATCAATTTTTCAAAAGAGAAGCGAAACGAGGGTTGCTGAGCTTCTCTAACATTTTATACTACATCTTCATTAAGTAATTGGGATAATCTGTGACATAGACAAGTCCTCCAACATACCGTTATTAGAGAGGCCACCTATAGGTAAGGTAACACCCTTAGGCTTCAAAGTTTTAGTCTCCATTTGAGTCTCAACCTTCAATAGCTGGAGGCTCATAGTGGAGATCTGGTATCCGTACTTTGCCCCTGAATGACCTTCCTTCAAGTTAGTTGGCTAGGAGTGCACAACTATCTTCTCAGCTTGAACTATACCCTGATTACATGAAAGCTGACCACTCGTAACAGCCGAGCTGGCTACAAGTTTTCGAGCTGAATGTTTCAGTTCAACCCATTGGGAAGGGGAAGCGGCGTCCTCTAGCAGAGAATGGAAGGGTTGTTTGCCAACGCCTACACCATAACCAACTAGCAAACAACCTGGAAGAATTTTAAAAACAATTGCAAACCAAAAGATTTCCGCACATAACGAAGGTAACTGGAATCACGAGGGCGGCTGCAACAAACTAGGAAAAAAAACAAAAAAATCCCGGAGAAAGAGGCATCCAATGGTGTGATGCCGATGTTACAGGGCACAACGCTTTGATTCCGTTTCAGGGACAGTGGAAAAAAAAGTAGAGACCGAAAAAAAAAAAAAAACTTGATCCCGCCTGCGACCGACCTGGTTCAAATCCATCCAAAAAATTAGGATTAAAATTTATTTTCTTTATTTTTTTTATCCGAATCTACAATAACCCAAATCCAAAATGATTCAAAAATTTTAGATTTGAATCCAATCAGATTATGGATAATTCAATGATCCAAAAATAATATTTAGATAAGATATAATTTTAATTTTATTTGTTTTAAATTTTAAAATTTTATATAGTTAATTACAAATAATTTTATGAATTATTAACTATTTTGTTTATATAATTAATATTTAACTATTTTATATTTTTTGATATATAATATAGCTTATGCTCATGTAATTTAATAAATAATAAGATTAAATATACCTTTTTAAGTTGAGTATTATTAAATAATCAACATCAATAGTTTATCTTAAAAAGGTAATAAAAAAACTTGAATTAAGCACAACTTTGCTCTTTTTATATATATTAAATTAAGTATTTTTAATATTTACTTATTTTATTTATAATCTTAATAATAATTTGATATTTATTTAATTTTAAAAATATACTTTTATGAATTAATGCTATAATTATTATTTTTTATTTTATAAATTTATACTAATTATTTTATTATTGTTTAATCATATTATCATTTTGTACTTATTTGTTTTACCATTTGTCGACTCCATGTGGTTGGAAAAAAAAAGCTTAGATGAGTTGAGTTAAGCTGAGCCAAGTTGAGTTATTAAAAAATTAAATTATTCATTCATAAATTATTTAAAAAAATATACTTTTAAAAAATTTAAAATAATATGAAATAATTCATGAGTTGATCCGAATCCAACCATTTAGGATTTAGCTTCATATTCGAATCCAAAAATAATTCAAACCCAAAAATCTAAATCGGAAATGATTGATTCGAACGGACTGCCACCTAAAAGCTACTAGCATGAGCACAAGCACAAACCACACGTAACCAGCAGCATGAAGGACACGTGGAAATGCTACAAAAAAATGAACACAATATGAAGGGAGACTTATGCCATTTCTCTTTTTCTCACTGATTCTCATATATATCAAGTGTTTATTGTCGTTTTAGAAAATCTAATCAGATAAAAAGCCAACACTACTGAAGAGTTTGTGCGTAGATCAGCTCACACATTAGCTGGAAACTGGAAATCTCGTACAAGGGATACCTTGCCTACAGCACGATTAACACGAGGCAACTGTTTTACCAACACACCTCAAGGTTGGGTCCGACCAAAGATGGGATACAGAACTCCCAGTTTATTTCATGATAAAACCTAAACCATCACTAGTTTAGAGGTAGGAATTGTTGATGCCCGATCACTTTGAGCTAGCGTCCTTGAGCGTCGGCCGTTCCTCCATAAAAATATCGGGGCCCTTTCTTCGTCTTCAAAGCCTACAAGAAGTCCCACGACCGGATATTCCGGCGGGAACCCTCCGACACTCAAGTTAGTGCTCTGAGCAACATCCGTGAGCTTGAGAAAGCTCGAAAGAGAGAGAGAGGCTCAGAATGAGCGTGTTGAGTTTTTCTGGAGTTACCTCTTCTTACCTAATTTATTTATCTTTATACTCTGTGTAACTTGCTTGAGAAGTTTGGGTTCTTGTCCTCTAGTGGGAATGAGTCACGTAGAGCCTTATGATGGACCATGACTTTTGGGGACTCATTTAGTCTGAGTGGCTAAAGTGTCATGATGACTGAGGACTTTTGGTGGGTGAAATGTCAGGGCTGACATCTGTGAGGCTCAAAATGCTGCCACTTGTCAAGACTTTTATGATAAATGATAACTTTGATAAAGCTTACCTCTTAGTGGAATGTCAGAGCTACATGCGCCATCTCGTCAGAGACAAATGACCACTTAATTATCTCATTAAAGTAAGTGGCCATAGTTTATTAATCTAGAAGATGATGTGATGAACAGTCACTGTAGGGCCCACATGTGTCCGAGCGTGTACCCTTTTAATTTGGAAAGTCTCATATTCGTACCGCCATCATTAATTAGACCTTAGTCTGAACCATGGATTGAGGCCATCAAGGATTACCTGGAGGCCGCTAAGGAAGGGCCGCTGGGGACTTGGGTGCGGTGAGGCCGTTATCGACTGAGGCCGGGGCCGTCTAGGACTGCTCGAGAGCCGCCAAGAACAATCTGACAGGGGCTGCCTGGGACCACTGTGGCCACCTGGGATTGCCGAGGTCGTTGTGACAGAGGCCGTTGCGGAAAGGCCGGAGGCCGTCATGGAAGGGCCGGAGGTCGTCTAGAAATTGCCAGGGGCCGCCTAGAATGTCGGGGGCTGCCTAGGACTGGGAACATAAGGGGCCGCTAAGGATTTGCCAGGGGCCGTCAAGGCTACTCTTGGTTGCTGACAGGGGCCGTCATGGGATCTGGACTGCTTAGCTGGGAGAAGCTTTCAGGACCGTGATGGGTGTCCTGAAGCTTCATTACCGAAACTCCCTTACGTGCATGCATGAGGCCGTCTAGGCCGTTCTGGGGTCGCTGTGGCCGTTCTGGATTTGAGGGAATCCGGGGAGTGAGGGACCTGGAGGCCTCTATGGCCGGTATGGGCGACGCAAAGGAGCCGGGGGCTGCCGCCTAGGATGACGGGGGAGGCCGCCTAGAGAGAGAGAGGCCGCCTAGAGGGAGAGAGGCCGCTATGGGGCCAACTAGAGAAAGAGAAGGGCCGCCGTGGACTAAGGCCGGGTGTCGTCAGGGATGACGACTGGGTACCGCCACGGACCGAGGCGGCCTAGAACCTTTGATGAAAGGCCGCCTAGGATTGCCACCAAGGATGAAAGGCCGCCGAAGATGGCCGCTTAGAAAAATTGTGGCCGCCTAGGAGCAGCCTGAGGGCCGACTAGGGGCCTAACATACTTGTGGCCGCCTAGGACCAGCCCGAGGGCCGGCTAGGGGCCAGACATGACCGTGACCGCCTAGGACCAGCCCGAGGGCCGGCTAGGGGCCAGACATGACTGTGGCCGCCTAGGACCAGCTCGAGGGCCAACTAGGGGCCCGACATACTTGTGGCCACCTGAGACCAGCCTGAGGGCCGGCTAGGGGCCTAACATACTTGTGGCCTCCTTGGACTAGCCCAAGGGCCGGATAGGGGCCAGACATAGCTGTGGCCGCCTAGGACCAGCCCGAGGGCCGACTAGGGGCCTAACATACTTGCGGCCGCCTAGGACCAGCCCGACGGCCGGCTAGGGGCCTAACATACTTGTGGCTGCCTAGGACCAGCACGAGGGCCGGCTAAGGACCTGACATAGCTGTGGCAGCCTAGGACCAGCCCGAGGGCTGGCTAGGGGCCAGACATAGCTATGGCCGCCTAGGACCAGCCTGAGGGCCGACTAGGGACCTAACATACTTGTGGCCGCCTAGGACCAGCCTAAGGGCCGGCTAGGGACCAGACATGACTGTGGCCGCCTAGGACCAGCCCAAGGGCCAGCTAGGGGCCTAACATACTTGTCGCTGCCCAGGACCAGCCCGATGGCCGGCTAGGGGCCTAACATACTTGTGGCCGCCTAAGACCAGCCCGACGGCCGGATAGAGGCCAGACAAGACTGTGGCCGCCTAGGCCGGCCCGGGGCCGGCTAGGGGCCAGACATAATTGTGGCCACCTGGGACCAGCCCGAGGGCCAGCTAGGGGCCTAACCTACTTGTGGCCGCCTAGGAGCAGCCCGAGGGCCAGCTAGGGGCCAGACATAGCTGTGGCCGCCTAGGACCAGCCCGAGGGCCGGCTAGGGGCCTAACATACTTGTGGCCGCCTAGGACCATTCCGAGGGCCGGCTAGGGGCCAGACATAGCTGTGGCCGCCTAGGACCAGCCTGAGGGCCGGCTAGGGGCCTAACATACTTTTGGCCGCCTAGGACCAGCCCGAGGGCCGGCTATGGGCCAGACATGACTGTGGCCGCCTAGGAGTAGCCCGAGGGCCGGCTAGGGGCCTAGCAAACTTGTGGCTGCCCAGGACCAGCCTGAGGGCCGGCTTGGGGTCTAACATACTTGTGGCCACCTAGGACCAGTCCGAGGCTCGGCTAGGGGCCTAACATACTTGTGGCCGTCCAGGACCAGCCCGAGGGACGGCTAGGGGTCTAACATACTTGTGGCCGCCTAGGACCAGCCCGAGAGCCGGCTAGGAGCCAGACATGACTGTGGCCGCCTAGGCTAGCCCGAGGGCCGGCTAGGGGCCAGACATACTTGTGGCCACCTTGGACCAGCCCGAGGGCTGGCTAGGGACCTAACATACTTGTGGCCGCCTAGGACCAGCTCGATGGCCGGCTAGGGGCCAGACATAGCTGTGGCCGCCTAGGACCAGCCCTAGGGCCGGCTAGGGGCCTAACATACATGTGGCCACCTAGGACCATTCCGAGGGCCGGCTAGGGGCCAGATATAGCAGTGGCCACCTAGGACCAGTCCGAGGGCCGGCTAGGGGCCTAACATACTTGTGGCCGGCTAGGACCAGCCCGAGGTTCGGCTAGGGCCCAGACATGACTGTGGCCGCCTAGGACCAGCCCGAGGGCCGGCTAGGGGCCTAACATACTTGTGGCCGCCCAGGACTAGCCCGAGGGCCGGCTTGGGGCCTAACATACTTGTGGCTGCCTAGGACCAGCCCGAGGGCCGACTAGGGGCCTAACATACTTGTGGCCGCCTAGGACCAGCCCGAGGGCCAGCTAGGGGTTAGACATGACTGTGGCCACCTAGGACCAGCCCGACGGCCGGCTAGGGGCCAGACATACTTGTGGCCACCTGGGACTAGCCCGAGGGCCGACTAGGGGCCAGACATAGCTATGGCCGCCTAAGACCAGCCCGAGGGCCGGCTAGGGGCCTAACATACTTGTTGCCGCCTAGGACCTGCTCGAGGGCCGGCTAGGGGCCAGACATAGCTGTGGCCACCTAGAACCAGCCCGAGGGATGGCTAGGGGCCAGACATGACTGTGGCCGCCTAGGACCAGCCCGAGGGCCAGCTAGGGGCCTAACATACTTGTGGCCGTCCAGGACCAGCCCGAGGGCCGGCTAGGGGCCTAACATACTTGTGGCCACCTAGGACCAGCCCGAGGGCCAGCTAGGGGCCAGACATGACTGTGGCCGCTTAGGACCAGCCCGAGGGCCGTCTAGGGGCCAGACATACTTGTGGCCACCTGGGACCAGCCCGAGTACTTGTGGCCGCCTAGGACCATCCCGAGGGCCGGCTAGGGCTCTGACATAGCTGTGGCCGCCTAGGACCAGCCCGAGGGCCGGCTAGGGGCCTAACATACTTGTGGCCACCTAGGACCAGCCCGAGGGCCGGCTAGGGGCCAACATGACTGTGGCCCTGGGACCAGCCCGATGGCCAGCTAGGGGCCAGACATACTTGTGGCCACCTGGGACAAGGCTGAGGGCCGAATAGGTGCCTAACATACTTGTGGCTGCCTAGGACCAGCCCGAGGGCCGACTAGGGGCCAGACATAGCTGTGGTCGCTTAGGACCAACCCGAGGGCCGACTAGGGGCCTAACATACTTGTGGCCGCCAAGGACCAGCCCGAGGGCCGGCTAGGGGCCTAACATGACTGTGGCCGCCTAGGACTAGCCCGAGGGCCGGCTTGGTGCCTAAAATACTTGTGGCCACCTAGGACCAGCTCGAGGGCCGGCTTGGGGCCTAACATACTTGTGGCCGCCTAGGACCAGCCCGAGGGCCGGCTAGTGGCCAGACATACTTGTGGCCACCTTGGACCAGCCCGAGGACTGGCTAGGGACCTAACATACTTGTGGCCACTTGGGACCAGCCCGAGGGCCGGCTAGGGGCCTAATATACTTGTGGCCGGCTAGGACCAGCCCAAGGGCCGGCTAGGGGCCTAACATACTTGTTGTCGCCTAGGACCATTCCGAGGGCCGGCTAGGGGCCAGACATAGCAGTGGCCTCCTAGGACCACCCGAGGGCCGGCTGGGGGCCTAACATACTTGTGGCCGGCTAGGACAAGCCCGAGGTCTGGCTAGGGGCCAGACATGACTGTGGCTGCTTAGGACCAGCCCGAGGGCCGGCTAGGGGCCTAACATACTTGTGGCCACCCAGGACTAGCCCGAGGGCCGGCTTGGGGCCTAACATACTTATGGCCGCCTAGGAGCAGCCCGAGGGCCGCTAGGGGCCTAACATACTTGTGGCCGCCTAGGACCAGCCCGAGGGCAGGCTAGGGGCCAGACATGACTGTGGCCGCCTAGGACCAGCCCGAGGGCCGCCTAAGAGCAGCTCAATCACATTGAGCTGGCGTCCTTGAGTGTCGTTCGTTCCTCTATAGAAATATCGGGGCCCTTCCTTCGTCTTCAAAGCCTGCAAGAAGTTCCACGACTGGGTATTCCGGCGGGAACCCTTCGACGCAAGTTAGTGCTCTGGGCAACAGCCGTGAGCTTGAGAAAGCTCGAAAGAGAGAGAGAGAGGCTCAGAATGAGCGTGTTGAGTTTTTTGGAGTTACCTCTTCTTACCTAATTTATTTACCTTTATACTCTGGGTAACATTCTTGAGAAGTTTGGGTTCTTGTCCTCTAATGGGAATGAGTCACGTGGAGCATTATGATGGACCATGACTTTGGGGGACTCATTTAGTCTGAGTGACTAAAGTGTCATGATGACTGAGGACTTTTGGTGGGTGAAATGTTAGGGCTGACATCTGTGAGGCTCAAAATACTGCCACTTGTCAAGACTTTTATGATAAATGATAACTTTCGATAAGGCTTACCTCTTAGTGGAATGTCAGAGCTACAGGCGCCATCTCGTCAGAGACAGATGACCACTTAATTATCTCATTAAAATAAGTGGACATAGTTTATTAATCCAGAAGATGATGTGACGAACAGTCACTGTAGGGCCCACGTGTGTCCGAGCATGTACCCTTTTAATTTGGAAAGTCTCATATTCGTACCGCCCTCATTAATTAGACCTTAGTCTGAACCATGGACTGAGGCCGTCAAGGATTACCTGGAGGCCGCTAAGGAAGGGCTGCTGGGGACTTGGGTCCGGTGAGGCCGTTATCGACTGAGGCCGGGGCCGCCTAGGACTGCTCGGGAGCCACCAAGAACGATCTGACAGGGGCTGCCTGGGACCACTGTGGCCGCCTGGGATTGCCGAGGTCGTTGTGATAGAGGCCGTTGCGGAAAGGCCGGAGGCCATCATGGAAGGGCCGGAGGTCGTCTAGAATTTGCCGCATCGACTGTGCCATACCCGATAGAACCTGAAGCATCTCGGTCTGGAGTCGCTGATGATCAGTCCCAACAGGGTTGACAGGGGCAGCACCTCCAGTAGCATCCTGACCTCCTGGTTGACCAACATTTCTAACATGGGAGCCCTCATCATTTTGTTGGCTCCTAGTGCAAGCCATTACTATCTCCTGATAAATTAGTTATTATAAAAATCATGATCAAACTTTTCATATCAGGCTCCCAAAACATAAGGTTTGAAATTCATATAAAGTGATAATTGTCTCAATGTCAACCTATTTGTTTGCCTAGGGTGTCATCATGTATGTGATCCTAAGGTCAATAACCTAGGCTCTGATACCACT
>UESW01004062.1:332978-415610 GCA_900491605.1 Calamus simplicifolius | reverse complement strand
ATCACATTTCTGGCATATACATCAATAAATCATTTCTTACAATATTACCAATCACTATAATCATAATTGTTCATTTGTAATCCACAGTTTCATGCTACATAGACAATTCAGATAATTTCTATTTTCTTCTTATTTATAAAAATGCATGCAAACTGTATATACTCAATTTATTAATTAAATAATTATTAAATTTGCATAATAGTCTTACTTACCTCCTACGCAAAATCCAAATGATGCACCAACTAATCAGATGTCAAGGCACCTACAGGATCAATACATAATTAATTCACTGAAATCTAATTAATAAAATGACCCTTAAGACCCTACCCAGACTAGTTCACGGGCCCAACTTTGGGCTCGAATATCTCCCACTATACACACCCAATTGGGGAAGTAGAAATACCCCAAGAAACTAGAATTAACCCAGATTCTAGCCATATAATTTTCTTGCTAATCTCGGCCCATTACGGGGCCCAAAAACTAGCCCCAAAACTGCTCGCAGTACGGCCCAGAAGGCCCAGACCAGGCCGGCCCAGCCGGCCCATGGCCAAACCCCTTCCCCCTGCTCCCCTGTTTCGCCCGAAACAGGGGACACCAATCCGGCCGGCGGCCAGGGCCGCCGCCGGCCTAATCCCGTCCGGCCCGGCCACCGGAGGCCGGGCTGGAGCCGGTCGCCCCCGCGGCCGGCCTCCTTCCCCACTCTCTCCCTCAATTTCTCTCCTCTCTCTCTTTCTCTCTTTCTGCTCCCGCATGAAATTCACCGCGCCAGCATCGATTCTGGCCAAATTGGGGCCGGTCCGGCCGCCGTTGGCCGGACCAGAGCCGGCCGCCGCCGCAGCCGACCTCCCCTCTCTCTCTCCTTAATTTCTCTCTCTCCCTCTCTTTCTTTCTGTTCCCGCGTTGTGCGCTTGGTGCCGGCGACACGATCGGCCACCAAGGCCGATCGGACCTCCACCGGACGCACGCCCGGCGCCGATGGAGGTCACCGGCCAATCCACAGGCCCTCTCTCTCTCTCTCTCTCTTTCTCTCTCTCTCTCTTCCCGGCTCTTTCTCTCTCTCTGGCTCTCTCTCTCTGGCTCTCTCTCTCTCTCTCTGTGGCAGGAGGAACATACCTGAGAATGATGCGTGCCAGGATGAAGGAAGGAGTCCTCCTCCTTCACATTTTAATCACCTGTGCGACGCCTCGGTTCGGGAGTTCTCGAAGACTAAACGCTTCACCTGGAGCGAAGCGTCAGCCAGGGAAAACCAACAGGCTAGAACCTGGTTCATCTGAACCGGGTTACTACAGGACCGCTTAGCTGGGAGAAGCTTTCAGGACCGTGACGGGTGTCCTGAAGCTTCATTACCGAAACTCCCTTATGTGCATGCATGAGGCCGTCTAGGCCGTTCTGGGGTCACTGTGGCCATTATGGATTTGAGGGAATCCGGGGAGTGAGGGACCTGGAGGCCTCTATGGCCGGTATGGGCGAGGCAAAGGAGTCGGGGGCTACCGCCTAGGATGACGGGGGAGGCCGCCTAGAGGGAGAGAGGCCGCTGTGGGGCTGACTAGAGAAAGAGAAGGGCCGCCGTGGACTAAGGCCGGTGTCATTATGGATGATGACTGGGTACCGCCACGGACCGAGGCGGCCTAGAGCCTTTGATGAAAGGCTGCATAGGATTGTCGCCTAGGATGAAAGGTCGCCGAAGATGGTCATCTAGAAAAATTATTTAAAAATTTTTATTTTTATTCCATGAACCTATTAACTCGTCCTATCAGGAATCATTTAACACTCAAATTGCACGAAAATTAAAGCTTCAATTCTATGAGATGCCTCGTAAGTCTCTTCGAAATAATTTTGAGACTAGAATAGAAACGCCAAACAAAAGAAAAGAAAACAAGTACCGATGAAAATTGCACCATGTATAGATTCCAGAGCCAATTAAAACTACATTAATCTCGAACATCAAGTCCACCTTTCGCTGTGGTTGTCGCTATCAGACCAAACGGTTAACGTCAACATAGGGAGAAGGGAAGAATTTGCTGGCCTAAAAGGTTTGGGAAGAAAACTAGAACATATGCACGTATTATGGGAGATAAAAGCATTTTATTGAAACAACGGAAGCTTCTGATGCACTAAGCTTATGCAACGGAAGTTTCCGATGCAACATAATTCATCAAATAGTAATGAAGAGGTACACAAGTACAACGTACAAACGACACGATACAAGCAAAATAACTTCTTAAGAACTCCATTTTTTTCGTCTGCTTCAAATGGACAAGCCTAAGCAACCTTAATTAGACTAAGTCGGCGGTAATTCCAACAACATCTTTAGCTCGGGATTCCTCTCGAATGCCTGCATGGTATAATGAAGCCTATAATTAAGTGGGTAATAAATTCCCCACCACTAGCTAGTTTGTCGACATGGGTCTTTACATCATGTGATGGAGCAACATACAGCCTAGAAATCGGCCAACACCATCATTTTCATCGATCGTCTAGGTCCATCAACTGGTTTCCTATAGACTTACCCATTCTTATGACATCATGCTTGAGTCTCTACGTACGTTACAACCTTCGATTCTAAACCTGATCCAGGAGCATCAGCATCATGGCACGGTCACTAGGACATGATCACAAACTCTTAAAATAAATCTCTAAAGTACGTAAACCTTTTAAACTTCAACATATGCAAAACATAATTATAAAAAATTAAATTTTAAATATATAACTTTTTATATCAGATTATTAATTTTCTATTCCTCTTTTTTAATTGATCAGTATAATATGAGAAGAATCCTCTAATCGTCCTTTTGATAACCATCCTCAAATTTTAATTTAATTATTTTTTAATATTACTAATTTTATTAGAACTTACTATATTTACAAAATACTACTCTGCTAACCTATACTTAATCACCTTAAGGATAAGCATGCATATATATGATGAGCATATTTTTAAGAATTGAAAGTAAATATTATAGTTTTTCAAATAAATAGTGTAAATTTCTTATAACATGAAGGGATTTGTCATTTGAAGTGTATTCATCTCTTATACGTTTCATAGGGTAGATGAAAACATATTCATACATAGATTTTCTTTTTTTTTTTTACAAGTCCTTTTCATATATGGATCTCTTTCGCAAGAGCCATTATGAATGCTTTAAAACAAATCTATATATATTTTAAATAAAAAATAAGCCATATCTATTTCATATTTAAATTTATTCTAAATTCTGTAAGAGTCGTTCCAATTGTAAACATTTATGCCCATTAAAATGTTCGAAACTTTGAGGTTGATGGGATCCATCTATTCATCAAATAAAATTTATTTGTATCTATCGGTTCAAATATGAAGACATACAAGATAATCCATCTATTCATTAAACAGAATCCATTTATATCAATGAATCCAAATATTAATACATATAAATTAATTCATCTATTTATTAAATAGAAATTATTCGTATAAATAGTTCAAATATTAAGACGTACAAATCGATTCATCTATCCATTAAATAGAATTTATTCATATTAACCGGTTCAAATATTAAGACATACAAGATGGCTTATCTGTCCATCGAACAAAATCGATTCATATCAATCGGTCCAATATGACGACATACGAAGTCGTTATCCGTGCGAAGGACTGAATCCCATCTTCATCCATCGGCACTCTGAAGTCAATAGTCAACAATATTTATTGAAATCGATGCAATGTTGCCATCCTTTTCTCCCTTGTCTCCGTTTCCTTCTTCCCCTTCTAGTCTCTCTCCACGTTTTAAAGCGGGTCGGTCATCCACTGTCTCTTGCTTGGTGGATTTGATGTTTTTATTTTTTTTATTTTTGATACGCTGGCACCTCCCTTTGACTCTATTTTTTTTTTTTTTTTTTTGTTACATATGAATGATCATATTAATCTTCTAGCTCAAAAATATTAGAATATAAAATTTATTTAAAAGCAGAGGAACAAAAATCATTCCGATAATGAAGTAATTGACGCAACCAAGTCTTTCACGCGTGCGGCTTGTAATCCTCCGAGTCCATCCAGTGCGAGGCAACCAACCATTTGGCATGATCCAACGTCACCAAACAGTGTCAGGAGAGGGGAGGCCCTTCGTTCTTTATCGAGAACACAAACTGATGACGTCAAGCCATCTTTCTCAAACGTTGGGAAAGATGGACGTTCTTTTTCATGAAGTTCTGCAAGAAAAGTCTTTAAGGATCGATAGTGTCGGTGGGAATCCTCCGACGATCAAGTTAGTTGCTTGGGCTCAGACAAAGAACCGCTCCAGCGAAGAGGAGCTGAGGCGGTTAGGGTTTTGCTAGAAGGAAGAAAGCTCAGAAAAATCAGAGTTCCGATTCCACTTACAGCGTGAGCACATGCCTTTGTACCTGTCCGAATACCCTAACTTGCGGCTGTGGAAGATCACCATCGTATGGTTGCTGCGTGTGATCTCATACGTGTCCGGTAGCTATGTAGGTGTTCAGTGCACGCCGCCGATTGATATGACTGGGCATCATTGCCAGAGGTAGCGGATCGTACACCGTAGCGAGGCATGGTGATGCACAGGGATATGCAACGCGCCAAACACCGTTATGAGGCATAGCCCTTCGTAACGGGGCGCAATCACGGGAGTACCGAATCGTACGCTGTAGCGAGGCATGGTCATGCACAGGGGCATGCAACGCGCCAAAGATCGTTATGAGGCATGACCCTCCGTAACGGGGTGCAATCACGGGAGTACCGAATCGTACGCTGTGACGAGGCATGGTGATGCACTGAAAATCATGTGTGAGCACCGTGCAACCTGATAGTTATTGTTTTCCTTGGCAGTTGAGTTGCATGCTAATCACTGATGGCCCCACCCAGCGACCCCGAGGGGGTTCTGGGGATGGGGGGATGCGGGACTTCGTGGAGAAGGACGTCCGTCTTTCCCGACGTTTGAGGAAGATGGCTTGGCGTCATCACAAACCATGATGTTACTACAACGCGCTGGCTGGGCTTTAATGGAAACTTCACGCAAGATGTCGATTGTGATTTTTTTAGAAAAAAAATCTTTTTGATGCTGTTATTCTCTGTCTTCTTGATCGATAGTTGTTTTCATCGAATTATTAAATTTATAGTGTTGATTAATTGAACTGGCTGCTTTTCGCTGCTGGATTGTTGAATAATTTCGGCTCTAATTAAAGACTTTGCTTGTCATTTGCTTGTCATAGTGTTAAATTCTGCATGATTGACTTTGCTGTCGTTACATTGATGGAAATATATAGGGTTAAAAGAGCCGTTGCTGAAGTCTAGTCATTAAGAGGCTCTTGGTGCGTGTGCTTTGAAAGTCGTGCATCCCGAGCAGAGCTTCTCTGTTTGGACGGTCTTTAAGATTCGTGCTCCCGACTTCGTCTTCTCCGATCTCCGGCGATCCTGCGTCTTCTCCGGCTGTCTTCCATTTGGATTGTTCCTGCTGCTGTCCTCTTCTCTTCCATGGCCTCCGATGGGGTGTCTGCTGGGAGGGCTTCCGGTAGCAAGACGATGGGTTCTGGTCATGGTGGGGTGTCTTCTCCTGCTTCGGACGCTGCTTTCCCCTTGGGCTCGTCGAAGACGGGTGGTCAGTGGAGCCGACCATCCTTAGGTCGCTATGGATGGGATGCTCCTTCCCCTTCTCCGGTGGAGGTTGAAGAACTGATCCGGCTCTTCCCAGAGGTCATCCAGGTCCCGATCTCTTCCCTGGAGTGCGAGGCCAGCTCGTGGGGAGCGAAGGCAGTGATGGCTCGCTCTCTCTCTCTCGGTGGGTGCCGCCGGAGGCTATTATGCGTGAGCTGCATCGTGCTGGGCTGCCGGGAGAAATCGAGGTGGTTCCCCTGGCTCACCGGCATTACCTCATCCGGTTCTCCGATCCCACCTCTAAAAGCCGAATCCTTGAGAGGCCTTAGGTGATCAACGGGCAGATTCTTGCGGTGATGGATTGGAAGCCGGAATTCATCCCAGCGGAAGACTCTTTGCTGCAGGCTCTGGTTTGGATCCAGCTTCCTCTGCTTCCGATGGAGTTCTGGGCGGATGATTCCCTCTCTTCCATTCTCTCGGTGGCGGGGGAATTTCTGTTCTCCGACGAGGCTACCAAAGCTCGGATGCGGGAGGGTTTGCTCGGGCTTGCGTTCGAGTGGATCTGGGTCTTCCCCTCCGGCCAGGGGCCAGGATTCGTGGATTCGGCGCCCCCTTCTGGCAGCAGTTCTCGGTTGAGAATTTGGAGGATATTTGCCATCGCTGTGCTTCCCTGCACCTCTCTGGTCCATGCAAGCCAGCGGGTCGATCGGATTCTTCGTCTTCTGCTCCTCCGTTTGGTCCCTGGATGGCTGCAGTTCGGCGTCGACGACCTCCTCCGGCGCAGCCTCCGGTCCCAATGGCGGGAGATCGACCGAGCCCTGCTTCTGCTCCTGTGTCTAAGGACGGATGGACTGTGCCGAAGAAGTTCGCCCGGCGTCAGCTTCATTCTTCCTCTGGATCCTCCGTGCCATCTTCTGGGCTGAAGCTTGGGCGGGGTGTGTCGGCCGCAGTTGAGTCGCTTGCGGCGGTGACTCGGAAGCCGGAGTTGAAGCCCTCGGCAGCGTCTTCCTCCCTGGTTCAAGTCCCTGTGCTGCTCGGTCATGGAATCCTGGAAGACTCAAGGCATTGCTCGAGCGTGCCGGTTGGCACTGTAGCTCAGTATCAGAACTCAGTGCTTCAGAGTTCAGAAGCAAATGGAATTCATTCTCTAATTCCTAATGTGCAATCCTCTTTGGATGAAGGTGATAAAGCAATTAAATTTCCAAAGTTGGGCCTTGTGGTCAGTGCTAGTAAAGACCCCGTCTCGGGGCCTTCTAAGCGGGCCCATCCAGTGGAGCCATCGTCTACCAGAATGCCATCCGCTCTTCCAAAGCCAAAGGCAAGGCCGCTCTTTCTGGTAGAGGTGGGGACAATGTAGCCTTCAAGTTTGTGGCTTCCTCGGTGGGTGGTCGGGTGTCATCGGCCCAGTTTGGCCCAGGGGCTAAGAAGGCTCGAGGTCGGGTAGAGGCCTTTTCGGGGTTAGCTTCTGAGTCTTCTGAGCCGACCCAATTAGAGTCCAGTACTCACTTATCAGCGGTTCATCTGCTGAAGGAGGCTATTCATGTATCTGCACCAGCGGGCTTGACGGACTCAGGCCAGATACTTGATTGTGTGGAAACGGGATCCCGGAATTGTCCTAAGGAGATCCCAGGCGATACGGAGGTCCTGATGGAATCAACCCAGACTGTTGTTTGCAAAGGCCCGGGAGATTTGGACTGTTCCATGGAGATGTCAGGGGTGTTGGTTGGGGAGTCCTCCAATCCAGCCTTACCATGAAGATTCTTATATGGAATGTGCGAGGAGCACTGAAACCATCGTTTCGCTCCTCATTTGGGAGGCTTATGCAGCTTCACTCTTTTGACATTTGCATCTTGCTGGAAACTCGGCTTTCTGGGGCTAGTCTGGCCCGTTTTCGAAGACAGATTGCTCGAGCTTGGACTTCGTATGCTGTTGAGTCCATTGGTCTTTCGGGGGGTATTGTTGCTTTATGGACGAATGATAATATCAGAGTTGATGCTTTTCACAGATGTGGGCAGCAGGTTGCGCTGGTCATATCTGAGGGAAGTGCCAGCCCTTGGCTCCTGTCCGGAGTTTATGCCAGTACTGATCTCCGGGAGCGTCGGGTGTTGTGGTCTGAGACTCAGAATCTTCTTGACCAGGGGTTCCCCTCCCTTATTGCTGGAGACTTCAACTGTATCTTGAGTGCCGCAGAAAAGAAAGGTGGTCAGGCTTCCCATGGCTCTATGGGCCGGTCTGAGTTCAGGGACTTTATTTCTTGTGCTGGTCTGTTGGATTTGGGTTATCAGGGCTCTCAGTTTACATGGTGCAACAACCGGCAGGGATCAGCTAGAGTCTGGGAAAGATTGGACAGGGCCTTGGCCTCTTCTAGCTGGCTCCAGCTTTATCCCTCTGCTACTGCCACTCACTTGTCTAGAATTGCCTCTGATCACTGCCCTCTCTTTATCTCTACCGATATCACCTCTCAGCGGCATAGGCAGTTCAGATTCGAGAAATTTTGGACCTCATATCCTGCTGCTCGCTCCATCATCTCTCAGGTCTGGCAGTTACCAGTTAGAGGTAATGCCATTTATCGGCTTTCCAGAAGGCTTGCCCTTGCTAGACGTCGCCTCTCTAGATGGCATAGATTGGAGGTTGGGGATATTGACAGACAGGTGGAGCTGGTTGAGTCTACTATCTCTTCTCTTCAGGCGAAAGAGGACCTGGCGGGTTCTCTTTCTTGTGAGGACCTTTCGTCCCTGCGATCGAGTCTGGCGCTCCACCACTCTCATCTGCTGCAGCAGGAGACCTTTTGGCACCAGCGGTCCCGTATCCAGTGGATTCAGGAGGGGGACTGTAATACAAGATTTTTCCATCAGGCCACTCAGAAACGCAGGGCGAGGAACGCATTAGGCATATAACTGATGAGGACGGTCAGCTCCAGGTGGATGATCATGTGATTCGTGCTCAGCTCTTTAACTTCTTTCATAGTAGGTGGACTGAGCAACCTGGTTCCGGAGTCCCTGTTCATCCTATTCTGTCTCTCAACACTGTCTCTATTGCTGAGAACGTCTCTCTGACTCGGCCTGTCACTACGGAGGATATTCGGCTGGCTTTATGGGATCTTGGTGCTGATAAGGCCCCTGGGCCGGATGGCTTTCCTCCGTTTTTCTTTCGTCAGTACTGGGATATTCTGGGAGAGGATTTAGCTCAGGCAATCAAGCTTGTTTTTCATCGTAAATCTATCCCCTCTGAATGGAATCGTACATTCATTACCTTGGTTCCTAAGAGGACGGACGCTTCCAGCCCTCAGCACTTCCGGCCTATCAGTTTATGCACTACCTTATATAAGGTTTGTGCTAGTCTCCTGGTTATGAGGTTGTGTTGGGTTATTCTCGCCTTATCTCTCCAGAGCAGGGGGCTTTCCTCAGAGGGCGCAGTATCACTGATAATGCTTTATTAGCGCAGGAGTTCATGCATGACCTGCGTCGGACTTCTGGTAGTCTGGGGCTTATGGCCATTAAGCTTGATATGGAGAGAGCTTATGACAGAGTTAACTGGGAATTCTTGCGTCACTCTCTCCAGTTGTTTGGGATCCACCAGCTGTTTATTGACTGGATCATGGCCTACATTCAGAGTCCGTCTTTCTCCATCCTCATCAATGGAGACCGGACTGATTATTTTCATTCTAAGGTTGGGCTGAGACAAGGTTGTCCCCTCTCCCCGTTTCTCTTTGTTATAGCGGCCGATTCTTTATCTCGGGCTCTTCGTCAGGCTCAGCAGGACAATGCTCTACACCCTTACCGAGCTGGATCCCAAGGTCCCTCGATCTCTCATCTGCTTTTTGCTGACGATTGCATCTTCCTGGGCAGGGCTACTGTGGCCAATGCGACCATGTTTGCTTCTATTCTTCATGATTATTGTTCTGCCTCTGGTCAGAAAGTTAATAATGCTAAATCTGTTATTTGTTTTAGTCCGCGGGTGACCTCTTCTCGGAAGGATACTATCAAGCAGATCATGGGGATTTCTGTGCAGTCTGAGTGCCTCTCCTATCTGGGTATTCCTATTACTGGCAGAAGACCTAAGATCTCGGACTTTAGTAAGCTCGAGTCGAGGATTCGTGCTCGGCTAGAGGGGTGGCAGGTCACTGGGCTATCTATGATGGCGAGGATCACTCTTATTCGATCAGTGCTCACATCTCTTCCTCTCTATCTCTTATCTAATGCTGCTGTCCCTTTGACTTGTCTGAGGAGGATTGAGCGTTATTTCAGGGATTTTCTCTGGGGTTCGTCCCAGGATGGTCATGGTGTTCATCTTTTAGCCTGGGATTGTGTCTATCTGCCGCTTTCCGAGGGAGGCCTTGGGATCCAGTCATTGACTGCTCGGAGAGAGGCCTTGATTGCTAGGCATGCTACTCGTTTTTTGCTTGATCCGCACTGTATGTGGAGATCCTTTATACGTGGCAAGTATGGGGAGTGGACTCCTTCCACTAACCTGCAGTCTCTTCGGGGTCATTCTTTTTTCTGGAAAGAGGTTTGCTCTCATGCTCCGGACATCCTTCATAGTATCTCCTGGATTCTTGGCAATGGTGCTTCTGTGGACGTTGCTTATGATTCTTGGATCGCTGACCTTCCTTTGTCTCGATGGCCTACTTTCGTCAGCACTGATATTCCTCTTGATATGCGAGTTAGTGACCTCACGGTGCCGGATCATTCCTCATGGTCTACTCCTCTGTTATCCCTCTTCTTTGGCGAGGAGCTTATACGACGTATAGCTGCTATCCCTCTTTCTCCTGGGCACTCCCCCGACATCAGGGTTTGGAGGCGGTCCGGTATTCCAAGTGCTCCCATCAGGGACATCATCAAGATTTACCGAGCTTCATCCCGACCGCTAACAGACATGACTTGGATTGGCATCTTCCCATTCATCCCAGGGTTCGTCTGTTTCTATGGAAGATTGCTCGGAATTGTCTCCCTACTTGCTCGGTTCTTTCTAGACGTGGCATGGGCATTCAGCCTACGTGTCCGATATGCGATATTGAGGAGGAGGCGGTGGATCACGCCATCTTCACTTGTCTCAGAGCTCACCACATTTGGGAGATCGCTAGTGTCAAGCCTTGGGCTGTCGCCTCTTCTTCTCTTTCATTATCTTTCTTGGACTTGATCAGGCATGATGTTAGGAGAGGGTGCAGTAAGCAGGGCGCGACGAGGGCCTACATTGCTTATCATATTTGGTTATCTCGGAACCGGATTGTCTTCACTCAGGAGCCTTCTCCGTCTTTTAGGGTTGTTCGGACTGCTGTGTCCCTATCTACTGAGTATACATCCCATCGTCTTGGTTGTGATTTTGATAGCCCTGGCCTCTGGGATTCCCATGCTGCCCCGGCAGCGCACCGGAGAACGGTCTTTATTTCTTGGGAACCCCCCCCTCCAGGGTTTATCAAAATCAATTTTGATGGGAGTGTCCGAGGCAGATCTGCCGGATCGGGTTATGTCATTCGGGATCCTGTCGGTACTATGATTGCTGCTGGGGGATTTGGACATCTCGATTCATCAGTGCCGCTTGCAGAGCTTTATGCTGCATGGGCTGGATTCTCCTTTGCTATACGCAGTCTCCATGCCCGTCGTCTTATTCTTGAGGGTGATGCTCTCACGGTGATTCGATGGCTTCGCCAGGATCATTGTGCGCAGTCGCCCACCAACCCTTTGATCTCTGATATTCGCTCTCTCCTTCAGGGGGTTCACAGTATACAGATTAGCCATATCTTCAGGGAAGCCAACTCAGCGGCTGACTGGATTGCCGCTAGAGTTGCTGATCATTTTGGATTCTTGTGCTGGAAGCCCGGTGAATGGTGTCATCCTGGTCTGAACTTAATATTGTATTCTGATAGTGTGGGTCTGAGTCACCCTAGAGTGGTGTGATTCCCGTTTGTACCAAAAAAAAAAAGAGCCGTTGCTGGGACATAGATAACATTACAAGGAAATAATTAATAAAATAACGATGTAATAAGAAAACAAATACACTAATAACGTATCTAATAAATATTGGAGACTAAAATTATGTCCATGCAAGAATCACACTAATCAAGTATATGCCATAAGAGAATCATGCCTAATCAAATATATGACGTAAAGTTTAAAATTTTGCTTTTCAACTTCTAAAGATGTTATCTATTTAATGATATTTTTAATTTTGTTTATATATTTATCAATTACTTTTAAACCATCTTACATGACTAAATTTAAGATGTGACGGGCACATTTTATATGAAATAAATTTTATATAATAATATTATTAGAAGTATTATCTAAACTAATTAAAAAATTATCATGCATGTAGTATTCATGTACTATATACAGCGAACTAGAAATGTTGAAGGTATGACATAAAAATTTAAATAATTTAAAATTAATAATTTATTTTTGTATAATTCAATCTAAATCAATAAAATGTGTAGTAATATAAATATAAGATAAGATAGAATTTCTACTTCAGATATTAGAGGTAAATACTATTTACCATCAAAATTTAAAAAATAAGAAATCTAATTTTGTTTATGTCCATTTAAGAATCACACCAAATAGTACGTGGCATATGAGAATCATGCCAATCAAATATGTGGCAATTGAGTACAGAATCGCACCCAATAATTCTAATCAAATATGAATTACGCCTAATGCTATCAAATATGAAATGATACCCCATACCACCCCTCAAGTTGGAGTACAGCAATCAACAATACTCAACTTGTGAAGTAGTTGAAATTGAACATGACTCAAGGCTTTTTGAGGAGGTCAGCAGGTTGATCAATAGTGATCAATGATAAGCAGGTTGGTGAGTGATGATGTTATAGGATTAAACTCACTCTTAAATAAAATGAAAGTCAATTTCAATGTGCAATTGGTTCAATCATGGAGGAGGGATTTGAAGCAATATATTAAGTAGCTTGATTATGCATAAGAGCATGAGATATGAGTGTGAAATTAATACCAAGGTTTACTAATACGGCTTTAAGTCAAATGAGCTCATTGGTAGCAATAGCCATCGCACAATATTCTATCTCAATGGAGGAGTATGAAACAATGGTTTATTTCTTTGTCTTTCAAGGAAAATCAGGCGAGGAACCAAAAATAACGAAGCAGCCCATTGTCGAGTGATAAGTCATTGGACAACTTGCTTAGTATGAATCATGAAAAGTTCATAAACAAAAATCACAGAAAGATTAGGAGATCTTATCATTTGATGTGGGGTAAAAAAGAGTGGTTGACGATGTTTGTAGCGGTTAGGATATCTTTAAATATTCAAAATGACCTTGCAAACTATTCGTTTTTGCCTAGTGAGAAAGGTAAATAAATCTTTTAAGGTAATAAATGAGAATATCTTAAAAATTAGCTATTTTTATTGTTAAAAAAGATAAAAGATTTTTGTAAAAAATAAATACAAATACTTCTAAAATTAGTCATTTATAGATGTCAGAACGGTAAATATGTAAAGCATGCAATAGGCGATAGGTAGCCTATCGTGTGCTAGGCCAGGTTGGCCTACCAACCTTACCAACCTGGCCTGCCATAGGCCATGCCAAGTTAAATAATGTGCCTAAGTTAAGTGGTTTTTATGGGATTAGCCTCCACTACCAGCTGAGAGCTTTGAGATTCGGGGTTCCGTAGCCTTCTTCTCCAATTTTTCGGTGATTTTCGTCGCCTCTCTTTCTTCTTAGCACAGGCCCTTCCTTCTACTGCTCCCTTAGCTCTAATGGCATCCGATGCGGCTATCGATGGCCGGGCTTCGGGGAGGAGGACCGTGGATGCTGAGTACTTCTGGGTAGCTTCGTCTCCTTCGCCGACTGAAGTGGCGAGACTGAAAGCTTCATTTCCAGAGGTGGTGACGCTTCCGGTGGAGGAGCTTAAAGCGGAGGTGGTCAGATGGAAGCAGTCAACCATCATAGCTCGCTCCTTCCAGAAGTGAGTTCCGGCTGAGGCGTATATCAGGGAATTTCGGCGCGTTAGAATTCCTGGGGATATCGTCCCTATTAGCTTGGCTTTTAGGTGTCATGTCTTCCGATTTGAATCTCCGGAAGCATGTAACCTGGTGATGCAACGGCCGTGGGTAATTAACGGCCAGGTGATCGTGATCGAAGCTTGGAGGCCGGAATTCTCTCCAGCTGAGGACTCCATTCCGTCGGCACTGATTTGGGTAAGGTTGCCGAACCTTCCCCTAGAATTTTGAAAGGAGGATTTCCTTAAGACCATCCTGGCATCGGCGGGTGAATTTGTTTGCGCTGACTCTGCTACCCTGGCGAAGAATAGAGGAGCCTTCGCACGGGTTTGTCTTCGTGTTGATCTCAGTCGCCCCCTTTGTCCAGGAGCCCGGGTTCAAGGAATCAACCAGAGGTTCTGGCAGCAATTCACTTATGAAAATCTCCAGGGGATTTGTTTGAATTGTGGTTCGCTGCACCTGGGAGGTCATTGCTCTCTTCCAGCGCAGCCAGGTGAGGACGGCTCTGCTTCTGATTCAATGTTTGGGCCGTGGATTGCTGCAGTCAGGCAGCGGAGGGTTTCCTCTGTTCCTCAGTCTGCTAGAATGGGGAAGTCCCAGATGAAGCCTTCATCGTCTGCTGCAGTCCATGGTTCTGTTTCCCCGTCTGCTAAGGGTGGGCTTCATCCTGGGACTGAGGGGTCGTGTGATGGCTGGATGTCCCCGTCTAAGGTGGCTCGTCGGAGGTCCTCTGCAGCCCATAAGGAGGTGATAGATCTGGGAACTGTGACGAGCCAATCTGGGATTAATAAGGACCGGAATTCTCTAGGGAAGGAGGGCGGGCCGGTTTTGTCTAGCCGTGCCAATTTGAAGGGTGCTGATAAGGTGCTGCAGTCAACTGATAAGGAGGGCTCCCGAGATTCTAATCTGAACATTTCTGTGTTAACTAAAAATCCATTTTCCTCACTTGGGTTGGATCCGGATGCTAAAGGCATTATGGATTGTAGGGATGGTTTTCCAGGTTCCTTGAAGCGGGCCAGACCGGAGGTATCCTTGTCTCCAAGGTTTTTTCCCAAACCGGTGGTTCGAAAGGCGAAAGGAAAGGCTCCTTCGGTGAAAAAAGGGGGGCTCAATTTATTATCTTCAGTTAGGCTTGACCTATCCCAGTGTGGCCAGGATGATGGCCTGGTGTTGGTAAGGTCATATTCTGATCGAGGTAATGGATCTTCCCTGGAGGCTGTCACTGGAGATACTAATGGTCAGGGATCAAGATCCTTGTCTGATGTATCTGTCATTGAGCCAGAAGGGCCACTGGGCTGTTCAGTTCTGATGTCTGATGAAGGCTCCCTGATGGAAGGGGGTACTGCTAATAGTATTATGTTAGAGGACCAGGGAGAGGTCCCAGTTTCCCCCATCTTGTAAAATGAAGATTTTACTTTGGAATGTGAGAGGAGCTCGAAAGCCATCAGTTTGTTCCTCTTTTGGAAGATTATTACAGTTATATAATTTTGACATATGTATCCTTTTGGAAACCAGGTTGTCGGGTGATAGTCTGGCCCAGTTTCGTAGGCAGATTGCCCGATCTTGGTCCTCTTACACTGTAGAGGCTGATGGTCTGTCTGAAGATATTTTGGCTATTTGGCATACCTCTGCTGTTACAATTGATGCTTTTCACCAATGTAGTCAGCAGATTAGCCTGGTTGTCTCTGAGGGTACTTCTGACCCCTGGCTCCTATCGGCGGTCTACGCTAGTACAGACTATCGGGAGAGAAGGGTTCTTTGGTCTGAACTGAGTTCCCTTCTTGCTCAAGGTCTTCCTTCTATTATTGCTGGGGATTTCAACTGCATCATTGAGGCCAACGAGAAATGTGGGGGTAGAAGGGTTACAGGCTCAGCTGATATCAGTGAATTTAGATCCTTTATTGCTTCTGCTGGGTTGATGGATTTGGGGTACTCGGGACCCCAATTTACTTGGTGTAATAATCGTCAGGGGTCTGCCCGGGTTTGGAAGAGGCTGGATAGAGCTATGGTAACGGCTTAGTAGCTTCATTTGTTCCCTGCGGTTACCGTCACTCACCTCTCTAGGATCGCTTCTGATCATTGCCCAATTTTGATCTCCATAGAGGTTGACCAGTACCAGTGCAAGCAGTTTAGATTTGAACAGTTTTGGACTGCCTACTCTACAGCTCGTACTATTATTTCTCAGATCTGGCATCTTCTATCAAGGGTAATGCTGCTTATCGGTTATCTCGTCGCCTTAAGATGGTCGGGCATAGATTATCCAGATGGAATAGACTGGAGCTGGGGGATTTTGTTAGACAAATTGAACACGTTGAAAATGATATTTGTGTCTTACATGCTAAGGAAGATCTGGATGGTTTTCTGTTGGACTCGGATCTCTATTCTCTCTGGGATAAGCTTGCTCGACATCACTCTCTCCTTCGGCAGTAGGAGGTGTATTGGTGGCAGAGGTCCAGGTTTCAGTGGATCCGTGATGGTGACCGTAATACCAGATTCTTTCACTAGGTAACCTTGAAACGACGTGCAGCTAATAGGATCCGGAGATTACTTGATGATGAGGGGAATATTTGCGAGGACACCCACTCTATTAGGGACCTGCTTCTTATTTTTTTCAGTCTAGATGGGTTGAGTCCTCAGGTGAGGGGGGCCCGGTTATTCTGGTTCCGGTCACTGGGAAGGTCTCTTCTTTGGATAATAGCATGCTTGTCAGATCTATTACTGCGGAAGAGATTAGGACGGTCCTTTAGGAGCTCGGTCCGGATAAGGCCCCTGGTCCTGATGGGTTCCCGCCTTTCTTTTACCGTCATTACTGGGATATTGTTGGGCAGGAGGTGGTCTTGGCTATTCAGATGGTATTTCAATCTAAACATATTCCTGTGGAATCAGACATTTATTTCTTTGGTGCCCAAGCGATCTGATGCCTCTTTTCCGCAGCATTTTCGACCTATTAGTCTTTGCACTACTCTATATAAGGTTTGTGCCCGTCTTCTTGCTCGCCACCTTTGTTTGGTGATTCCTCACCTCATTTCAGCTGAACAGGCGACGTTTATTAGAGGAAGGTCCATTTCTGATAATGTCCTCATAGTCCAGGAGTTTATGCATGATCTCCAAAGAGCTCAAGTAAGAAATTGCCTTATGGCTGTCAAACTTGATATGGAGAGAGCCTATGATAGACTGAGCTGGGCCTTTTTGTACCGCACTCTTCTGGAGTTTGGGTTCGACGGATTGTTCATTGAGTGGATCATGGCTTGCATTCAGAGGCCGACTTTTTCTCTGATCATTAATGGGAGTCCGATGGAGTTTTTTCACTCTTCTGTGGGGATTTGACAGGGATGCCCTCTATCTCCTTTGCTGTTTATTCTGGCTGTGGATGATCTTTCACGTGCTTTCTATCAGGCACAGTTAGACCAGAGGATTGTCCTGTTTATGACCAGATCGGAGGGCCCTCTGGTCTCTCATCTTCTTTTTGTGGACGATTGTATCCTCCTTGGCCAGGCTTCCATTGATAATGCGGCTTCATTCCATTCTATTATTCAGCAGTATTGTCAGGCTTCGGGACAGAAGGTCAACTTTCTTAAGTCCTCTATATATTTCAGCCTGAAGACTTCTAGGTTTATCAAAGAAGCCATTATTAATTTGTCGGGTATTTCTACTCAAACTGACAGGTTTATGTATTTGGGGATCCCTATCACGGGGAGACACCCCCGGTGTTCTGACTACTATGAGCTTAAAGGAGGGTCCGTCAGCGTTTAGAGGGGTGGCAGGTTACTGGCCTTTCGATGATGGCTATGGTTATTATTATCCGCTCGGTTCTCTCCTCTCTTCCCCTATACCTCCTGTCAAACACTGTCTTTCCAATTACCAGCCTTAAGAGGATTGAGAGATGTTTCCGTGATTTTCTTTGGGCTTCTATGCAAGAAGGTCATGGTACTCATCTATTATCATGGGATACGGTCTGTATGCCTATCCAAGAAGGTGGGCTCGGGATCTAGTCTCTGATTGTCAGAAGGGAAGCCCTTCTTGCTAGACATGCTTCTAGGTTCCTATTGGAGCCGCATTGTCTCTAGAGCTCTCTGATGCGAGCTAGATATGGTGCCTGGTCGTCGGCCTTACATAGCTGGTCGCCTCGGGGTTGCTCCTCTTTTTGGAGGGAAGTGTGTCAGTTTGGTCAGACTATTATGGGTCACATATCATGGATGATTGGAGATGGATCATCGATCGATGTTATTCAGGACAACTGGATTTCTGAGCTTCCTCTCTCTCGATGGCCCTCATTTATTAGTATTGATATCCCTTCCAGTTTAAGGGTTAAGGATTTGATTTCCTTAGATCCCCCTGCCTGACATATCCCCTCGGTGACCCGATTCTTTGGGGTGGATCTTTCTAGGCGTATTCTATCGCTGCCCCTTACTACTGGCAGTTTATCTAACTCCAGGCTCTGGCAGAGATCCTATCTCTCAAGAGCTCCTACCAGGGATTTGATGAAGATATTTAGGCCTGTGTCTCAGCGATCAGTGGATGTCGCATGGATTTGGAAGCTTCCTACTCTTTCCAGGGTGCAGTTATTTATCTGGAAGCTTCTGTGGGACTGTCTTCCAACCTGTCTTCTTCTCTCTCGGAGGGGTCCGTCGTTCCCACCGTGCTGTCCCTTATGTAGGTTGGAGGAGGAGTCTTCTGAGCATGCTATCTTCATTTGCCCCAAAGCTAGACAGATATGGTACATGGTGGGTTATTCTGTCAGGATGGATGAATCGTGTTCACCTTGCTCCTCTTTCCTTCTTGATATTCGTAGAGCTTCTCTGCAGAAGAGTAGTCTTTGGGCTGCCACGGCTTATCAGATTTGGTTATCAAGGAATCAGTTTCTTTTCACGGAGAATTCTATTTCTTCCCCTATGATTGCGAGGAAGATTACATCTCTGGTTACGGACTGTGCCCGGGTTGGTTCTGACATCTCTGGCCTCTGGGGATCTCCTGCTGCTACGGCAGCGAACCGGCATACGGTTTTTATCTCCTGGGATCCTCTCCTCCAGGGTTCGTCAAAATCAACTTTGATGGGAGTGTCCGTGGTAGAGTTGCTGGTTCTGCTTTTGTCATCCGTGGCCCTCATGGTGACTTGCTGGGAATGGGAGGTTTTGGTACTATTGATTCCTCCGTTCCTATGTCCGAGCTTTATGCGGCTTAGGCGGGCATTTCTTATGCAGTCAGGACGCTCCATGCTCAGAGGATTTTGATCTAGGGTGATTCCACGACGGTTATTTCTTGGCTGCAGAAGAATGATTACCTTTCCGGCCCTGCTAATCCGATGCTTTTGGACATTTGGTCTATCCTGCGTGAGGTCGACTGTGCCCAGATCTACCATATTTATCGTGAAGCCAATTCGGCGATGGATTGGGTGGCTTCTTCTGTAGCTCAACATGGCAGCTCGTGGATCTGAAGGACGGGCGACCCCTGTCCTTCTCTGTTAAAGCAAATTGTGTATTCGGATCTATCTGGGCTGATTCACACTAGGCTAGTGTGATCGCCCGCTTGTACCAAAAAAAAAAAAAAAAATTTGTGCCTAAGTCATGCTAGCCTATAAGTTGTATATATTGTGCTAGCACACCACAAGCCATCATGCTAGTACGGCATGTAGGTTAGTAGATATTGATGCAATATGGTCTAAGATTGTACCGTGCTTGGCTCGATATATCTACTATAGCAACTATGTTGTTATTGGCATGGCTTGCATCATGTTGAGTCAGACCGTGCCACTAATAAATGAAAATTTGAAGGCGAGACACTCACATTCAAGCCTTATTTGGGTCATGGCTGTATAATATTATTGTTGGTTAATAATTAAGCCAACTGACAACCTAAACAAGCCCTCAGAGGAATGCAAAACACATTCATGCGTGCCGGCCTCAATCCAACAATCCAATCAGACATGTTAAATTTGCATGGAAATCCGATAATGTTGATTATCTTCCATTTTTAAGTGGGCCAGATTCTTTGGTCCTTTCAACACCCGCTTCGTTCTTTCTCTCCCAGTTTAAGTGGGTCAAATTCCTTGTTCCTTTCAACACCCACCAGCTGGCACATATTGGATTCTTCTTTCCCAAAGTCAGTCAATCAGCCCTATCAAACTACAATAATGGATATTTATATAAAATGCTTTTCATTTTTAGTTGGCATTGTAGGAGCATAAAATCTCATCCTAAAAAATTAATTTGAAGATATTATTATTATTATTTTAATCTCATATAACTATCCATAGTCTCTTTACTACATAATTAATATAGAATTAAATAGATGCTTTCACACACTCTTTTCGTAATTATATTCTTCATGCTTGATAAATTTTCGTGCACTTCTTGGTGAAGGTTTAGCATTGTTTCTCTCATGCTTCTCACATTGATGTAAAACTAAGTACTTTTTTATTTAAAATCTAGCCTCATTAATAATATATATCAAGTCAAATCTAATCGACAATTAGCTCGCGATCCAAGTAGGCCTGTGTGGCAGTGTCCTTTTATCCAAATACTATTTGTGACATCCAAAAAATCTCATATAAAAAGTCTAGCAAAAAGTATTTTCTCAATCCTTTGTTGTAGAGCCTGGTGTGGTACTCCAAAGCTTAAATCCTAGGGTGGAGGTTTGTAGGCTCCACAGGGTTAAGGCCCAGGTTGTTGAGTCTTGAGGGGGCTAGTCTATCATTGGGCTGAGTTTGGGCCCAAGGTGTGGATTGGTCCAAGGGAGTTTTTTTTAGGGTTTATTATCCATATAATAAGGCACCGGTTCATGTGTAGTGTTGGTTTTATTTTGGTGGCCGTCATGGGGATGGGTTATATATAGTCATGTAACGATGATGATTATAGAAGAATGAAAGAAACCCTTTTCTCCCTAGAATAAGCTATCCCTTCTCTTCCTCCTCCTCTCTTTCTCACATATAGATGCCCTAGGTTTCTAGGGTTTTATTGCTGCCATCTCTGCCCTAGCCATCTTCTTGGAGCTGCCTCTCTCAAGGAAGGAGAAGGAAGAAACCCTAGCAGTACCTTCTCCTTGGGCAGCGTCTCTTGATTCTCTGGATCAGATCTGAAGGTTCACGTGAGGAAGAAGAGAGGCCACGACCCTCTCTTACAATCTTGGGGCGTAAGAAACCAAGGAAAATCCTAGTTGCTAATCAATCTGGGAAGATTACCAAGATCAAGATCCAAAATTCTGCTGCAGAAATTTCAGCAGGGATATCATCTCGCTTCCGCATCTCCACACGACTTGGGGCTGGTCGAATGCGTGCTATGCTCCAAGGGTAGAAAGAGGACGATCCACTCTTCATTTGGTATCAGAGCCTCGGTGATTTGGTGGAGAAAAGATTGGATCTTGGCGTTTCTTGGTAAGATATCAAACCAGAAATTTCTGCAGCAAGTTTAATTTTCTGTTTTTGTTGTGTGCATTGTTTCTTGGTTGGATATGACATCTAGTAGCTTTAAATTGGATTTTGAAAAGTATGATGGCAAGGGAAACTTCACCCTATGGCAGCAAAGGGTGAAGGATTTATTGGTACAGCAAAGGATTTATATGGTCTTGGTGAAACAAAGACCGGATAATGTAAGTCGTGAGGATTGGGAGGAGTTAGAGGAGATTGCATTTAGCACAATCAGGATGTGCTTGGCTGATCAAGTCTTGCCGGAGATTTGCACGCAGACCACGGCAAGGGGGCTATGGGAAAATTTAGAGAACACTTACATGGGAAATAGTATGACAAACAAGTTGTGGTTGAAGAAATAGTTGTATAGCTTGAGAATGCCTGAGGGAGGAGATCTTATGGCCCATATTCAGAAATTCAATCAAGTGTGATCAGAGGTGATGAGCCTTGATGTGAAGATTGATGAAGAAGACAAGACCCTCATCTTGTTGTGTTCGCTATCCAGTTCCTATGATGGTCTGATTACAACCTTGGTGTATGGAAAGAAGACCCTGAATTATGAAGAGGTTGTGGGGGTGCTGAGATCAAACCAGCAAAGAGAAAAAATTCGCATGGGAAACTCTAACACAGAGGTACTTGCTGTGAATGAGAGGCAAGGAAGACCCTAGGAAAAAGGTTAGAGGGAAGTCCAAAGGCAGATCTAAGTCTCGGGGCAAGCAGAAAGCATGGAAGTGTTACAAGTGTCATCAGATTGATCATCTGAAGAGAAATTGCCCACTTCTGAAGAATGAGAAGGGGAAGGGCATTTCCAAGGGAGGTTCAGCCAGCAATGGTGGTGCAAATTCATCTGAAGACAGTGAAGATGATGTACTGGTAGTTTCAGATGGGACCAAGAAGTGTGATAGTTGTTGGACACTTGACTCAGCATGTTCTCACCATTATACTTTGCATAGGGAGTGGTTTGCAACTTATGAAGAATCTGATGGAGGGAGTGTATGCCTTGGTGATAATCATCCTTGTAAGGTTGCTGGAGTTGGAAGCATAAGGGTGAGGATGTATGATGGGGTTATAAGGACTTTAACCAATGTCAAATATGTCCCGAAGTTGAAGAAGAATCTAATTTCTTTGGGCTACCTGGAGAAGCATGGGTATGCTTTTGGAAGCCAGCCGGGGAGTGGATGTTTGAGGATAACCAAGGGTGCATTAGTGGTGATGAAAGGGAGAAGGTTGGAAAATAATCTCTATCAGATGGAAGGCTCAGTGGCCATAGATGGTGCAGAGGTGCTAGCAGCGGCACAGGAGGAACAGTTGGCCTATAAACTGTGGCACTATCGAATGGACACATGAGTGATAAAGGGCTTATAGAACTCAGCAAAAGAGGCTGATTCCATCACTTTAGAAGGAGGATAATGACATCTGTGAGCCCTGTATTTATGGCAAACAACATAGGGTAAGATTTGCTAGCAGTTCCAAGCAGAGTGAAGGTATTCTGGAACTAGTTCACTCAGATGTATGGGGACCGGCCCCTGTGTCAGCCAGAGGTGGGGCTAAGTATTTTTTAACTTTCATTGATGACTACTCCAGGAAGGTATGGGTATATCTGATAAGAGAAAAATCAGAGGTATTTGCCCGGTTTAAAGCTTGGAGAGTTGGTGTTGAAAAGGAGACAGAAAAACCAGTGAAGTGTTTGAGATCTGAGAATGGAGGGGAGTATACAAGCAATGAATTCAGAAGCTACTGTGAGAAAAATGGGATCCAACGCCATTACAAAGTAAGGATGACTCCCCAGCAGAATGGTGTGGCAGAGAGGATGAATCGTACATTGACAGAGAAGGCTAGGTGTTTGAGGCTGCAGGCATCACTGCCCAAGGTCTTTTGGGGTGATGCAATTATGTTCTCTGGTTTTCTTGTTAACAGGTCCCCTAATAGAAAACTTGATGGAGGCATTCCAGAGAAGATCTGGAGTGGGAAGAAGGTGGAGCTTGGACACCTAAGGATTTTTGGTTGCCCAGCCTATGCACATGTGGAGGCAACTGAAAGGAGCAAGCTGGACCCAAAATCACAAAGGCTGATCTTCATCGGGTATCCACAGGGAGTTAAAGGCTATTTGCTATGGAGTTCAGATTCACAGAAGTGTATCATCAGTAGAGACATTATTTTTGATGAGAAGAGCATCTTGAAGAGGTCAGAGATTGCAGATGGAGCTGAAAAGGCTGAACAGGACAGCAGTGGACAGCATTGGCTGACAGGTGATGTACCTTCTACTTCTACTTCAAAATATGCTTCTTTTGAGGTGGAGTTTGGTATGAATGTTCCAATACATGTAAAGGATCAGCCACAAGAGCCATCAATCCAAAAGGAGGTGCAGGTGGAGTCACACACTTCAGCTTTGAGAGATGATCAAAGGGGTGTGGCACTACACAAGGCAAAGCGTACCATCATCAAACCTGCTCGGTATCGTATTGATGACATGATTTCCTATGCTCTAATCATTGCAAATGAAGATCCAGAGACCTTCCAAGAAGCCATGGAAAGTTCAGAAAGAGACTCATGGATGCAGGCCATGATGGAGGAGATGGAGTCCCTGAAAAAGAACAAGACATGGCAGCTAGTGGATCTACCTAGAGATGCTCGGGCCATTGGTTCAAAATGGGTGTTCACAAAGAAGGAGGCACCTTCAGAGCAAGGTGGAGTCAGATACAAAGCAAGGCTTGTTGCTAAGGGGTTCTCACAGAGAGAGGGAGTGGACTACACAGAGGTATTCTCTCCAGTAGTACGTCATGCTTCAATTCGTGTGTTGTTATCTCTCGTAGCACAACATGGTATGGAGTTGCAGCAGATGGACGTGAAGACGGCTTTCTTACATGGGAGTCTAGAGGAGAGGATATACATGAAGCAACCAGAGGGTTTCAAGGAATCTGGATTGGAAGAAAAAGTGTGTCTACTAAAGAAATCGCTCTATGGTTTGAAGCAGTCACCCCGTCAGTGGTACAAAAGGTTTGACACTTTTATTTTGGGCCTTGGATTTTCTAGATGTGAACATGATACTTGTGTCTATGTGAAAGATGTGGATGAGGATGATGCACTGTATCTCCTTCTGTATGTGGATGATATGCTCATTGCCAGCAGGAGTGTTGAAGCAGTGAATAGACTGAAATATGCATTATCAACAGAATTTGAAATGAAGGATTTGGGGTCAGCTAGGAAGATACTTGGGATGAAAATTTACAGAGATAGGACCAAGGGAATTCTACACTTGTCATTGGGTGGATATATTCACAAGGTGTTGGAGAGGTTTGGGATGGATAAGGCCAAACCAGTTGGAACACCTTTGGCTAGTCACATGTCTCTTTCTAAGTTACAGAACCCCCAGACAGATGAAGAGAAAGAGTACATGAGAGAGTTCCATATGCCAGTGTCGTGGGCAGCATTATGTATGCTATAGTGTGTTGCAGGCCTGACATAGCATATGCAGTGAGCCAGGTGAGCAGATTCATGGCGAACCCAGGGAAGGAGCACTGGAAGGCACTCAAGTGGATTTTGAGGTACCTTCAGGGAACTCGTGGACTTGGTCTAATTTTTGGGCAGTAAGATGGATCCAAGGAGAAATCTAATATCCCAAGTAAGTCATTAGGTCCATTGGAAGGATTTGTGGATGCAAATTTTGCAGGTGATCTGGATACAAGAAGGTCTACCACAGGGTATGTGTTCAGCATGTATGATGGATTAATTTCTTGGAGATCAACCCTTCAACCTATTACAGCTTTGTCTACAACAGAAGCTGAGTATATAGGGATTACAGAGGCTGCCAAGGAGGCTCTTTGGTTAAAGAGACTCATCATGGAAATGGGGGTGAAGCAGGGTACAGTATTGTTACACAGTGATAGTCAGAGTGCCCTGCAGTTGGCTCAGAACCCAATCTATCATGCACGCACAAAGCATATGGATGTGAGGTATCACAGGATCAGAGAATTGGTGGAAGAAGGTGAAGTGGAGCTGGTAAAAGTTTATACAAAGAACCAGGCAGATGCACTTAC
Source organism: Calamus simplicifolius (assembly GCA_900491605.1). Classification (NCBI taxonomy): domain Eukaryota; kingdom Viridiplantae; phylum Streptophyta; class Magnoliopsida; order Arecales; family Arecaceae; genus Calamus; species Calamus simplicifolius. Next base: position 390,619 of record UESW01004062.1, on the reverse strand, counting down.
GAAGACTCTTCCATGGGATAGCTTTCTCTCATGTGTGACACTGATGGGTCTGAGGGAATGTGCAGATTTTTCAATAGCTTTGAAGCACCAAGGTGGAGATTGTAGAACCTGGTGTGGTACTCCAAAGCTTAAATCCTAGGATGGAGGTTTGTAGGCTCCACAGGGTTAAGGCCCAGGTTGTTGGGTCTTGAGGGGGCTAGTCTATCATTGGGCTGGGTTTGGGCCCAAGGTGTGGATTGGTCCAAGGAAGTTTTTTTTAGGGTTTATTATCCATATAATAAGGCACCGGTTCATGTGTGGTGTTGGTTTTATTTTGGTGGCCGTCATGGGGACGGGTTATATATAGTCATGTAACGATGATGATTATAGAAGAATGAAAGAAACCATTTTCTCCCTAGAATAAGCTATCCCTTCTCTTTCTCCTCCTCTCTTTCTCACATATAGATGCCCTAGGTTTCTAGGGTTTTATTGCTGCCATCTCTGTCCTAGCCATCTTCTTGGAGCCGCCTCTCTCAAGGAAGGAGAAGGAAGAAACCCTAGCAGTACCTTCTCCTTGGGCAGCGTCTCTTGATTCTCTGGATCAGATCTGAAGGTTCACGTGAGGAAGAAGAGAGGCCATGACCCTCTCTTACAATCTTGGGGCACAAGAAACCAAGGAAAATCCTAGTTGCTAATCAATCTGGGAAGATTACCAAGATCAAGATCCAAAATTCTGCTGCAGAAATTTCAGCACGGATATCATCTCGCTTCCGCATCTCCACACGACTTGGGACTGGTCGAATGCGTGCTATGCTCCAAGGGTAGAAAGAGGACGATCCACTCTTCATTTGTAAGTATTCAAAATGTCCTTGGCATATGGAAAAATCTATGATTTAAAACTTATACATCATATTAAATATCATTAAGAAATAAATACAAATGGATGGATCGATTTATGACGAGAAAAATAAAAGAGAATTGTTTTTCTAGAATGTTTTGAAGCTTGGTGGTTTTATAAGAGGGGGAGCTCGGTGTAACTCCTGAACATAGTTATTGAATCGCTTGGAAATGGGGATCGAATACCTTTTCTTCACGGAGTGTGTAGATTTTAAGTTTGCCCGGATCGAATTCTTGGTAGTGGCAACTGCAGTCATTCTGTTCTTGATGTTCATGATGGACACATGCTGGCGTCGATCTCATAGCTCACTTGTCAAGTACATCCTCTTGATACTTGACGCAACATCCAGCTCCATGTTTACCTACACCATTGCATTGATGCAGCTTACGAAATTCGACAACGGGCTGTTCTCTGTATGGGTTGTTCTCTTAATCACCCTTCAGCAGGGCATCGATTACATCTTCGGTCGGCAAAACCAGAGGAGGAGGGGACTGAAGAACATCATGAACTCCTTTTGGGCAGCTTATCTGACCGCCACGCGATGCTCACAGTTCGAGCTTGCCACCTGGTTGCTCTGGGGTCTTAACCTATCGAAGATCATCCTTGGGATGGCGGCCGTCGAAATGATTGACCGCTCTTACGGCCATGGGAGGAACTCTATATTTGTAGGAAACTACATGATGGAAGACCGCACCATGGGCAGCTCACCGGACAAGGCCGATCCAGCCACCATGAAAGGCTACAACTACTTGATCCAGGAAGTTGGAAAGATGAAACTTGAAGCTAAATCGCCAGATTATGCAATTCGATTAAAAACAATCTATGAGCATAAAACCACCAGTCTCGAAAATATCTGGCAATGCAAGGGGCATCTGCTAAGCACCACGGAAGACCAACCGAGTAAATTGAAAGATTTGTGTCTCTCCTTTGCCTTGTACAAGCTATTGAGGCTAAAGTTCGATAACTTGTACCAACTGCCGGACTTCTACGATCCAAAGACCCGTAAGCTGGTGTTTTTTCCAGGTCTGCTTGCAGAGGATAACTATCAAAGCAGAGCTTCAGGGTAATCGAGGTAGAGTTGTCATTCCTGAATGATTTCCTTTTCAGTGGATACCCTATTTTCTTTTGTCAAGCTTCTTCCTTCTTCCTTCTCTTCTCTTATATCATTGCATGCTTGCTAGTAGTAGCAAGTTGTTTCTTTTTATTAGTATATGTACTGGTCTCCAAGGAAATCCAAGAGGCAACTGTACAAGCTACTATAATAACCTCATTCCTTCTGGTTGTGACATTAATCAAAGAGGTTTTGGAGCTGGTCACCTACATGCTGTCAGACTGGGCAAAAGTGTTCCTTCTCTGCGAATATGTGGAACGGCCTGCATGGCAGAGGTCTGCGTTGATCGAGAAGGCATTATGGCTCTGGTGCAAGGTCAAGAGTGTGAAGCATTGGCACAAAGAGCTCGGCCAGTACTGCCTTCTGGAATCTTATGATTACAGCCCTCGTCTGCTCAGGAATCTGCTATCCCGTGCGACATTGGGAAGGGTCAGCAAGGTTACAGAAGGCGGAAGAAGGAGCACCAAAATCAAATTGCCCGAGGATGTGGAGAAGTTCATCGTTCGCTCACTCCGCGACCAAAGCCAAACACCACATGGCCCATATTTTGCCTTGTCAAATGGCTTGCTCTCGCTACAGCAGAATGAGATGAGCGAACAGTTATATCCTCGGCATTTAGAGGCAAGACGTACACACGCTCACACCATTATGGTCTGGCATATCGCCACCAGTATATGTGAAAATGAGCTCTCTAAACAGTATGATGTTGACATACAGTTCAAGAGTATTTCTTGCTACACAAGTTGCAAAAAGATCTTCCATTCTTCTCTTCTATCTACGAATAATCGCTGCTTCCGGCCAAAAAAAGACTTTTGAGAGAACTTCATCACGATCTACCATCTCGATATAACGTTGCTGCTAGCTTGTCCAAGTACTGTGCTTATCTAGTGGTTTTCTGCCCAGATTTATTGCCTGATCACAGCCTTGTTACTGAGTCCATCTTCGAGGAAACAATTCTTAAAGCACGTGAGATTCTACGACTCCATGAGAAATAGATACGAGAAAATGATGGATCTTGGAAAGGAAGCAGAGGACAAAGGAGAGGAAGCCAATAATGCCATAATAAACATGGGTGCTAAGCTTTATAACGCATTAGAAGAAGCTACAAAAGAAGACGAAGCGAAACTTTGGAAGGTGCTTGTAACCCCCCATAAATTATCATGGGGGAACGTAACTCTTAGTAATTACTTCTGGAGACACCTGGCATCCAGGGAAAACCTTCTTGGCGTTTAGACTTTTGACATGACGTTAAGGCCCTTTATTTGACGAACGCCCTGACTTGACGATTGAGTGGCCTAGTCGTCGCGCGTCTTTTGAGTGCACCGAAGCGTTGCATTAGGGGATTATTTATATGATGGAGGGGGGACTCCCTCCATCATCCTGGCGTTCGCTTTCATGCTTCCAGGCGTTCGCTTTCATGCTTCCATCAGGTAATCCCCTGCCTCTCAGAGAGCCTGAGAGAGAGAGAAGAGAGAGTCAGGAGAGAGGAAGAGAGAGAGAGACAGCGGGAGAAAGAGAAAGCAACCGGGAGAGAAAGAAAGAGAAAGCGAGAGAGAGAGAGAGAGAGAGATCGAGGGGGATAGTGTAGTAGTGAACCCGGTCATCCCCCTTGGTTCAGGCCCGGCGGCGTGCTCGCCGCCGCGCCGGGCCTGATACTTGGCCGATGACCCCGCCGGCGCCGGGGGAGGCGTCCGGCGGAGTGGTGGCGGTGAAAGAGGAGAGAGAGAGGGCCAATCGGCCTCTCTCTCATGCGGTGACGGAAGCCAAACCGGCTTCCGTCGGTTGGTTCAGGCCCGGCGGCGTGCTCGCCGCCTCGCCGGGCCTGAGCTCCGGGCTGGCGCCTCCACCGGCGCCGGGCGTGCGTCCGGTGGAGGTCCGCCGGCCGTGCCGCCGGCACTGTTGGAGCCGTGCGGACGATTAGAGAGAAATTGAAGAAATTAAAGATGAATTGAGTGAAATTGATGAGGATGGATTTGGGGGGGAGGCAAGTCACGGCGACAGCCGGCTCCGGTCCGGCCAATGGTGGCCGGACCACCCCCAATTTCGCCAGGGAAGTCGCCGGCATGGTGACAGTCCGAGCGGATGAAATCGGAGAGTGAGAGGATGATTTAGAGAGAGATAGAGGGAGGGTGGCCGGCCGCGGCGGCGGCCGGCTCTGGCCCGGCCTCCGGTGGCCGGACCGCCGTGGATTCGGCCGGCGGCGGCCCTGGCGCCGGCGTCTTTTCAATCCCCTGTTTCGAAGAAACAGGGGATCGTGGATGTATTTGTTGCTGGGCCGGCTGGGCCGGCCGGTCTGGGCCTATTGGGCCATTTTATGGGGCCATTTTAGACAGAGTTTTTGGGCCCTGTAATGGGCCAAAAAATATAAAATAATTATATGGTTGGAATCTAGGTTGAATCTAGTTTCTGGGGATGATTTTACTTCTCAATTTGAGTGAGTATGGTGAGAGATATTCGAGTCCGAAGTTGGGCCCGTGGATTGGTCAGGGTAGAGTCTTAGGAATCATTTCATTATCCAGATTTTAATCATTTAATTGTGTAAAATGATCCTGTAGGTATCAGACATCTGATTAGATGATATATCTGTTGGATTGCGTGCGAAGGTAAGTAAGCCAGTTATCAGTTTATTAAATAATTTGTTCAAGATATGCGTAGTTAAATTGTGAATTGTGATATGAAGAATTGTTATTGGCTAAATTGTAAGTAGATGAATATTATGAATACATGGCTGTTTATGTACTATGATTTCATGTGTGGATGCTATACATGAGAGATGCAGTTATTATGCATGAGAAATGCAGTTGTTATGCATGATTATGACATTGATGTGATATATTACATGCAATTGTTCAGTAAGTATAATCCACTGTTTTGCTACATGATTGATGTATTGATGTATTGCATGTGATGTGAGGTACTGTTATGTGTCGCCGCGGTTCTCCTTTATCCTGTCATACCACACACACGTCTAGAGGACATGTTCTGGTGGATTTCGACATGGCGTGACCCTGGTATCTCGACCTTTTAGTAGGGGGGATGCTTCAAGGGAATGCTTGTTGGTACATTATTGGCGTGACCCTGGTATCTCGACCTTTTAGTAGGGGGGATGCTTCAAGGGAATGCTTGTTGGTACATTATTGGCGTGACCCTGGTATCTCGACCTTTCGGTAGGGGGATGCTTTAAGGGAATGCTTATTGGTACATTATTGGCGTGACCCTGGTATCTCGACCTTTCGGTAGGGGGGATGCTTTAAGGGAATGCTTGTTGATACATTATTGGCGTGACCCTGGTATCTTGACCTTTCAGTAGGGAGATGCTTTAAGGGAATGCTGGCTGGTACATTATTGAGATATTGCAGGGCCGTGGGTCACATTTACAGTTACCATTGAGAGTATAAACAGTGGGTTTACTTATAAAGTATAATTGAGCAATTATGGATGCAAATGATTGGTATTATATTCATAAGTGCCGCCGCGGTTCTCCTTTGCTATGGCCATACACATCTAGAGGATGTGCTCAGATGAGGCATTGCAGGGCCGTGGGACACGCATGATATAATACTTACATTGCATAATGGAGTGATTGTGAATGCAAAGAATGAATTATATTTATATGTGCCGCCGCGGCTCTTCTTTGTTATGGGGCATTGCAGGGCCGTGGGACACATATGATATAATATAACAATTGGAATGCTTTATATGCACTGATAATTTGCTATGATATAATACAACAATGATGAGTGCAAATGATTTGAATTATATTTATATGTGCCACCACGGCTCTCCTTGTTATGGGGCATTGCAGGGCCTTGGGACACATATGATATAATATAACAATGATGGGTTTACTTACATTGCACATTTGAGTATTTGTGAAATGTTTATGCATGCAGATCATTTATATGCTTATTGATTGCTATGCTATGATTTGACTGTATAACGTGGTTTACTTACTGAGTGTAATCTCACAAAAATATTATAATGTTTTTGCTACAGGACCATGAGATTTGAGAATAACATGTTGGAGTGATGGACCTCAACTCAAATAAAATATAGATTTATTTTATTGCTATACCAGTGTATGCCCAGACTATATTATTGTGGTGTGTAAGGAACCATAGGTTCGTTGGAGCTTCTATAAAGTGGATTCATATGTTGATGTAACCCCTGTAATGCTTATGTGTAGGGCTTGTAGCCCAAATCTTTAGTTAGGGATTGTATTAAAGACATGGACTTGAATGATATATAGGTGGTTGCTTTTCTTGAATTCAGTGTCATGTTTCGGGACGCCTTGCGTGCCCGGCACGCGGCGGGTTGTCACCCTAGCTCAAAAAATTTTGGGTCTGGGGCGTGACAGCTTTTATGGTATCAGAGCCTAGGTTATGACCCTAGGGACACGGACATATTGACATGATAACAGGTAGAGAACTTATGACCCTAGGGACACAGACATATGACATGATAATACGGAGAGATATTTTGATGACATTATATTTAGAGACACCTGACACATTAGTTTATGATGATATTAACCACATCCAATTTATCAGGAATTAGTTATTTCTCGCCATACTAGGAGCCAACTGTATGAGGAGGACTCTCTGGCGCAGTCTATGCAGGACATGCAGCATCAGAGTGCGCAGCGGAAGCGTGGTGGGCCCATAACCCACAGGACCCAGGTTATGACTTTAGGGACATATGCATAATGACACTCTAGGCAAAATACTTGGATGACATTGAGACAATTATGACTTTCAAGGAATTTCATAAACTATGCTTTGGGAGCTTGAAATTTTAAAGTTTATCAAGATATTAAACGAATTACAAGTTTGATAGGAATTGAGAATGAACCACCGCAAGTCAATAATATTATGTGGGCTCCCTAGCTGGTAGCCTTGATCAGTGGGGAGGTCAAGGGGCTTCTAGAGGTTTTAGCTCCCTTAAACTTGTTGGAAATGATTCGTAGCAATTTTAGACCTTTAAATAATATGGGTAGATGAAATTTTAATATGACATAGTAGTGGAAAATTTCAATTGATGACTAACATGATTAAGATATCATCATTATGTTCATATTGCAATTGAGATGATATGTGGAATTGGAGTTAGTAAATCTGAATTTGAATGTGGATGAATATAATGAATTTTAATTGTAGAACTTACATTATTGATATTGTAAGATTATGAACTCATCTGCTAGTTATAGGATGATTAATATTGATGATATTTTGGGAATGGAATAGTTAATTACATGTTTGTGATTAATCACAATTGAGTACTTTCCGAATTCGAGACTGGATGGATAAATTATCAATCAGCCATGAGTGGCATATCTATATTCAAAGAAAATGAATTTTAATTACGATAATTATGAAAGATATCTTAAATGATTGGCATAATGTTCATTGATGCTAGCTTGAAGTATTCAAGAGTGAAACCAAGTATATTATGATGATTGATATAAGTGTCGTAATGATTAATGGTACATTCAACTATTCAAGAGTTGAGAGAGCATTGAAAGAAAATTATCTTATATCTAATTCACAAAAATTTCGAACTGTCTTATCAAGGAATCGAGAGTACCTGATATGTTACTAACCTTAAGTATGGAAGACATTATACATGTAATAGACAACTGCAGAAACCAATAAGATTCTAGATGTTATACTGCGAGCCTGTGTGATGGATTTAAGAGGTGCTTGGTATTGTTCTTAACCTTAATGAAATTGCTTATTTATTGATTACCAAGCCAATATTCAAATGGATTCATTTCAATTGTCTACGATATAAGGTATAGATTTCCTTCATATTGAGATGATGTGAGAGCGACAATTTTGGACTGAGCTTGTTTAGCAGCTATGAAAAGTATCTTTAATTAAAGCAGTTTTGTAGCTCAAAGTTAATAGAAAAGTTATGTTAATGATAAAAAGAAAGATTTGAAATTTCAGGTTAAAGATCATTTGGAAGTTTTGCTAACTAATGATGTTATGAGGTCTGTGTTAGAGGTGACTTGAGCCACAAAACATCGGGTCATTTGAAACTTTGATCAAGATAAAGAAGTGTCTTATAGCTTAGCATTGCTTCCATTACTCTTTGTAGTGTTCAATGTGTTTCATATCTTTATGACAGAGGAGGTATATTTCAAACCCCCGTTATGTGTTAGAACTTGAACCAATTTAGCTTAAGAAAGAATTGACCTATGAAGATCATTTTGTGCACATTGTGGACCGCAAGGATTAAGTTCTGAGATGGAGTAGTATTCCTTATGTTAAAGTTCAGCGGAGTAATTATTCTGAGGGAGATTATCTGGGAGTCTAAGGAGAAAATGAGAAAGAAACGTCCATAATTATTTGTATCTTATTTCAGATCAACGATGCATCGATGACGGTGACTTTTGAATGAAATTTAGTTGATTATGAGATAGAAAATTTGGATTTGAATTCTATAAGATGTATATCAAATTTCGAGGACGAAATTTTTATAAGGGGGGAGAATGTAACCCCCCATAAATTATCATGGGGGAACGTAACTCTTAGTAATTACTTCTGGAGACACCTGGCATCCCGGGGAAAACCTTCTTGGCATTTAGACTTTTGACATGACGTTAAGGCCCTTTATTTGACGAACGCCCTGACTTGACGATTGAGTGGCCTAGTCGTCGCGTCTTTTGAGTGCACCGAAGCGTTGCATTAGGGGATTATTTATATGATGGAGGGGGGACTCCCTCCATCATCCTGGCGTTCGCTTTCATGCTTCCATCAGGTAATCCCCTGCCTCTCAGAGAGCCTGAGAGAGAGAGAAAGAGAGTCAGGAGAGAGGAAGAGAGAGAGAGACAGCGGGAGAAAGAGAAAGCAACCGGGAGAGAAAGAAAGAGAAAGCGAGCGAGAGAGAGAGAGCAGAGAGACAGAGAGATCGAGGTGGATAGTGTAGTAGTGAACCCGGTCGTCCCCCTTGGTTCAGGCCCGGCGGCGTGCTCGCCGCCGCGCCGGGCCTGATACTTGGCCGACGACCCCGCCGGCGCCGGGGGAGGCGTCCGGCGGAGTGGTGGCGGTGAAAGAGGAGAGAGAGGGCCAATCGGCCTCTCTCTCATGCGGTGACGGAAGCCAAACCGGCTTCCGTCGGTTGGTTCAGCCCGGCGGCGTGCTCGCCGCCTCGCCGGGCCTGAGCTCCGGGATGGCGCCTCCACCGGCGCCGGGCGTGCGTCCGGTGGAGGTCCGACCGGCCATGGTGGCCGGCCGTGCCGCCGGCACTGTTGGAGCCGTGCGGACGATTAGAGAGAAATTGAAGAAATTAAGATGAATTGAGTGAAATTGATGAGGATGGATTTGGGGGGGGAGGCAAGTCACGGCGACAGCCGGCTCCGGTCCGGCCAATGGTGGCCGGACCACCCCCAATTTCGCCAGGGAAGTCGCCGGCATGGTGACAGTCCGAGCGGATGAAATCGGAGAGTGAGAGGATGATTTAGAGAGAGAGAGGGAGGGTGGCCGGCCGCGGCGGCGGCCGGCTCTGGCCCGGCCTCCGGTGGCCGGACCGCCGTGGATTCGGCCGGCGGCGGCCCTGGCCGCCGGCGTCTTTTCAATCCCCTGTTTCGGAAGAAACAGGGGATCGTGGATGTATTTGTTGCTGGGCCGGCTGGGCCGGCCGGTCTGGGCCTATTGGGCCGTTTTATGGGGCCATTTTAGACAGAGTTTTTGGGCCCTGTAACGGGCAAAAAATAAAATAATTATATGGTTGGAATCTAGGTTGAATCTAGTTTCTGGGGATGATTTTACTTCCCAATTTGAGTGAGTATGGTGAGAGATATTCGAGTCCAAAGTTGGGCCCGTGGATTGGTCAGGGTAGAGTCTTAGGAATCATTTCATTATCCAGATTTTAATCATTTAATTGTGTAAAATGATCCTGTAGGTATCCCGACATCTGATTAGATGATATATCTGTTGGATTGCGTGCGAAGGTAAGTAAGCCAGTTATCAGTTTATTAAATAATTTGTTCAGGATATGCGTAGTTAAATTGTGAATTGTGATATGAAGAATTGTTATTGGCTAAATTGTAAGTAGATGAATATTATGAATACATGGCTGTTTATGTACTATGATTTCATGTGTGGATGCTATACATGAGAGATGCAGTTATTATGCATGAGAAATGCAGTTGTTATGCATGATTATGACATTGATGTGATATATTACATGCAATTGTTCAGTAAGTATAATCCACTGTTTTGCTACATGATTGATGTATTGATGTATTGCATGTGATGTGAGGTACTGTTATGTGTCGCCGCGGTTCTCCTTTATCCTGTCATACCACACACACGTCTAGAGGACATGTTCTGGTGGATTTCAACATGGCGTGACCCTGGTATCTCGACCTTTTAGGGGGGATGCTTCAAGGGAATGCTTGTTGGTACATTATTGGCGTGACCCTGGTATCTCGACCTTTTAGTAGGGGGGATGCTTCAAGGGAATGCTTGTTGGTACATTATTGGCGTGACCCTGGTATCTCGACCTTTCGGTAGGGGGATGCTTTAAGGGAATGCTTATTGGTACATTATTGGCGTGACCCTGGTATCTCGACCTTTCGGTAGGGGGGATGCTTTAAGGGAATGCTTGTTGATACATTATTGGCGTGACCCTGGTATCTTGACCTTTCAGTAGGGGATGCTTTAAGGGAATGCTGGCTGGTACATTATTGAGATATTGCAGGGCCGTGGGTCACATTTACAGTTACCATTGAGAGTATAAACAGTGGGTTTACTTATAAAGTATAATTGAGCATTATGGATGCAAATGATTGGTATTATATTCATAAGTGCCGCCGCGGTTCTCCTTTGCTATGGTCATACACATCTAGAGGATGTGCTCAGATGAGGCATTGCAGGGCCGTGGGTCACGCATGATATAATACTTACATTGCATAATGGAGTGATTGTGAATGCGAAAGAATGAATTATATTTATATGTGCCGCCGCGGCTCTCCTTTGTTATGGGGCATTGCAGGGCCGTGGGACACATATGATATAATATAACAATTGGAATGCTTTATATGCACTGATAATCTGCTATGATATAATACAACAATGATGAGTGCAAATGATTTGAATTATATTTATATGTGCCACCACGGCTCTCCTTGTTATGGGGCATTGCAGGGCCTTGGGATACATATGATATAATATAACAATGATGGGTTTACTTACATTGCACATTTGAGTATTTGTGAAATGTTTATGCATGCAGATCATTTATATGCTTATTGATTGCTATGCTATGATTTGACTGTATAACGTGGTTTACTTACTGAGTGTAATCTCACAAAAATATTATAATGTTTTTGCTACAGGACCATGAGAGTTGAGAATAACATGTTGGAGTGATGGACCTCAACTCAAATAAAATATAGATTTGTTTTATTGCTATACCAGTGTATGCCCAGACTATATTATTATGTGTGTAAGGAACCATAGGTTCGTTGGAGCTTCTATAAAGTGGATTCATATGTTGATGTAACCCCTGTAATGCTTATGTGTAGGGCTTGTAGCCCAAATCTTTAGTTAGGGATTGTATTAAAGACATGAACTTGAATGATATATAGGTGGTTGCTTTTCTTGAATTCAGTGTCATGTTTCGGGACGCCTTGCGTGCCCGGCACGCGGCGGGTTGTCACCCTAGCTCAAAAACATTTTGGGTCTGGGGCGTGACAGTGCTGGCAGAATTTTGGGCGGAATTGGTCCTGTACCTTGCTCCATCTTCCAATACAATTGCCCATAAGGATTGCCTTGCCACGGGTGGAGAGTTCATGACACATTTGTGGGCGTTGGTCTCCCATGCTGGCTTTCTGGAACGACCCCCGCCTCCGCAACCAGATGCAGGCAATCCGTAGGTACACCCCCTGTATCACTATGGCAGCGTTCTTGAAAGACCTCTGGGAGCATTACGTGTGCTATTATGTATTAGTTATGGGCCATTTCTATTCTGAGTCTGTATGTTTGTGTGTAAGTTTTTATGGGACTGTACAAAGTTTATGAGGTGGTTTAGATGCATCATCTTCGAGGAAGTAGTGTTCACGGAGCTAACCACCTTCCCTTAGTATTGCATGCATCATGTAATCTGTTTCTTGGCGTGAATGTATGCAGACTATTTCTATGCTGTACAATTAGTGTAACTGCATGATATTCAGTTATTTTACTCTGCATCAAATCTGCATGAGGAGCTAACAACCTCCCCCTGCAAGTATTGCACGCCATGGAATCTGTTTTATTTTCTGTGCGAATATGCACAAACTCTTCTTCTCAAAGAAAAGATGTTTAAAAACTCTTTCTATGCTATACAAAACTGGCGTTTTGAATCTCAGGCGGACGTAAAAATCTTTGGAGATGTTTGTTGATAATATACACTATTGATCCTTTCCTGCTGGCTTAACTTTCATGCTAATCAGAAAATAAACAAAAACTACAGGATAAAAACACATAGCTAGAAAGTTTAAAATGGTTTGGTCAGATTGATCTACATCCATCTTGGTAAAGATGAGAATGATTCTAAAGATTTACAACACTCACAAAAAATTGAAACTCTAGACTCTCTCATGATTAACATAATCCTCTCCTAGATATCTCAATAATACTCAAAACTTGTTTTCAAAATTAGGATTATATATGCTTATACATATGAGAAATATATAGTGTTTTCATGAATTAAAATTCATATTCTTCTTGTTATGGTCGCAGAGTCCAATATAAACAATGAAGCATAATCTCTATCCATATCAGGTCATGTCCATACAACTAGGTATCTATTTCCTGCTAACTTAATTAACCTTTCAAGCTTAAGGAGAAAGTTTTTAAGTCGTTGGACTATATAAACAATGAAGCATAATCTCTATCCATATCAGGTCATGTCCATACAACTAGGTATCTATTTCCTGCTAACTTAATAAACCTTTCAAGCTTAAGGAGAAAGTTTTTAAGTCGTTCTAGCTAATATTTGAGATAACAAGGCTTTCACCACCATCATTGTGGGTAAGGTTCCTCTTATGGTCACATATGATCCTTGGATAAAGGATGCCTCAAATATTAGAACGCCAGTTCTGAACTGGCTTTAGCTATACATATCACCTTTCAATTATTGATTGGCTAAGAAAAGTCAATAACCTTACATAAAAAGCTATCCAAAAGATTCTATCATTCCAACATAAAATCGTCATGGTGATCGGACTAAACAGACACATGTTTGTTCCGATTCTAATCTAGAATTAATCTCAAATTTTGGAACACTATTTTTGGGCCACCTTTTTTCTACGCTTTGTTATTGGCTAAGGGAGCAGAGTGCCTCTAATTATCCAAGACTTCATCGAAAATAAGCTAAATGCTAAATGCCTAAAATCTTCTTAATGAACAATCAGTAGTGGACTAACACCCCTATGCCTACGGCAATGTTGTGCATGGCTTCCAGCTTCCTCACATGAATACGTATTAGCTGGACGGTCCCCCATGCACGAGCGGAAATAAAAAAAGGTGCCAAAGCGTCAGTATTTTGGTTGGATCCAAGCTACCAATAACATTATTCCCAAACTTGACAAGTGCTAGTCCAATATGTCAATATTGTTTACAATTAAAATTTGTACCGAGGTCATCCATTGAAATTCGACCAAGCATATAATTAACAGCTAGCCTGCTTCCTTTGACACAATAGAACAATTTCATCTCGACCCAGCCGATGCGCTAACTCAACTTACCTGTCATAGCTCAGCAGCCTCAGCTCTAACCAATGTAATATTAACTTTTTATAAATAAGAAGGAAGAAAGCACAAAATTTCACATCAAACACTAAGAACTAGGAAGAAAGCACAAAATTTAAACATCAAACACTAAGAACTATGTCAAAGAAAAACAATTTAACTGAACCCTAAGGATTCCATTTAGTCTTATTAAGCTTTCAAACCCAAAGGATTCTAAATCTTGGCTCTAATGCCATAATTGTCCCCACCCACCCTATGTGATTGGGACAAACACAAGACATGGCCACATCACTCTCAGGTGCAATCCAAGAAATTATGAAAGGCCTTATTGACAAAGCCTTGTTATTATTATTATTATCATTTATCAAATTTTTATATCCAAAGATAAATTTAAAGCTAACATATGTCGATAGTAAATTCAAAGTTTTAGTTATTTATTACATAAGACCATTAGTATTGAAGAACCTAATATCCCTACTTTCACCCCATCTTGTTCATAATAACTAAAGCATCTTGGGATTCTAAAAAAAATTACAAAGAAAAATAATGAGCCTAAAATCAGTAAGAGAACCCCTACTCATATACAATAAGATCAATCATCACAACATGTAGCATGGGTCATCATGAACAATAAATATAAACATGCCTTATTGATACGTTATCCATAACTAAAAAGATCCAAATCAACAATAGGTAATATCATCAGCTATGTAATACTACAAGTAACCTCTATAAATAGAATTCATAATAAACACATCATCATGGTTGCTAACACAACATCCCCATTCTATCAATTCAACAATGATTTCATATTTTATATTTTTTGGATATTGGACTAATTATATGGCATACATTTTATCATTATGGGAGACCAAGCCTATCTATGGGATAGACCTATCCATGTGACAACCAGAATAACCAGGGCTATCCTAAAGCAGCTAGAATAATTAGGTTTGCTCTTGAGACAACTAGAACAATTAAACTTGCCTTTAGGTCAGCCCAAAAGGAACATTAGGCCTACTCTAAAGTAGCTAGAACAACTTGGTCTGCTTTTGAGATAGTCAGAATATAGGAAAAGACTTTGTACACCGTTTCCGGTGCAACAAGTCCTACGTGGGCTGCACCGCTCCTTCCTATTGGTCCACATGGATCCCATGTGGCCTGACATGATGGGACAGAATAGCAGGGAGATAATGTTACTTTTTGATCGTACATCCATTAAAAGTCGTTCAGCCTTTCCCCATTGGTGTGAAGACGAAAATGCCCTTCCCTCCAGCCTACTTTAACCCGCCATCTTATTTGGATTTTGCTGATAAAAAATCGTAAGGTTCTGGCCTGGAAGAAGAGTATCCGAAGGAGTGGCAAAGCTCTGCCAGACGACATCCTTGCGCGCATTCAAGAGAACAAGATTCCCATCGTCGCGGAGACTGGCTGAAGCGACGGAGGAGTTGTGAGTGTTGCTGCTCCAGACCTCAGCTCCCTTCGAAGAGTCGAAGAGAACGAGACCTCCGGCCTCATTGAGTTGAAGAAACAAATTATATCCGACAGAAACATGAGCGCTGGCAACCCATACAGGCGCCTGCTCGGAGGACGGGATCGATCTCGAGTTGAAGCGAATGCCAACTTCATACTGGTTAGGTTCGTCAGGGCGGCTAAAGAACTCCATTGCAAAGTTTCCATCGAGGGAGATCCAGGAATCACGCTTTGCAACCAAAATCTTAGAACCAAGAGGAATTTCTTAAGCTTCGATATGAAAGAAGACAGTGGAACAGAGTAAGAAAATGGGGAACCAAAATAGGGTGTCATGGGTTTTTGAGCAGGGTTTTGAACTAGGGTATCGTGGGTTTTGAACTGGGGTATCGTGGGTCTTGAACTGGGGTGTTGTGGGTCTTGAACTGGGGTGTCCTGGGTCTTGAACTAGGGGTGTCGTGGGTCTTGAACTGGAGTGTCGTGGGTCTTGAACTGGGTGTTCGTGGGTCTTGAACTAGGGGTGTCGTGGGTCTTGAACTAGGGTGTCATGGGTCTTGAACTGAAGGTGTCGTGGGTCTTGAACTAGGGGTGTCGTGGGTCTTGAACTAGGGTGTCATGGGTCTTGAACTAGGGTATCGTGGGTTTTGAACTGGGGGTGTCATGGGTCTTGAACTAGGGTGTCATGGGTCTTGAACTAGGGGTGTCGTGGGTCTTGAACTAGGTGTCATGGGTCTTGAACTAGGGTGTCATGGGTCTTTAACTGGGGGTGTCATGGGTCTTGAACTAGGGTGTCGTGGGTCTTGAACTGGGGGTGTCGTGGGTCTTGAACTAGGGGTGTCATGGGTCTTGAACTGAGGTGTCGTGGGTCTTTAACTGGGGTGTCATGGGTCTTGAACTGGGAGTGTCGTGGGGTCTTGAACTGGGGGTGTCATGGGTCTTGAACTAGGGTGTCGTGGGTCTTGAATTAGGGTGTCATGGGTCTTGAACTGGGGTGTCTTGGGTCTTGAACTAGGGTGTCGTGGGTCTTGAACTAGGGGTGTCATGGGTCTTGAACTAGGGTGTCGTGGGTCTTGAACTGGGGTGTCATGGGTCTTTAACTGGGGTGTCATGGGTCTTTAATTAGGGGTGTCATGGGTCTTGAACTAGGGTGTCGTGGTTCTTGAACTGGGGGTATCGTGGGTCTTGAACTAGGGTGTCATGGGCCATGGTGGGAGAAGCGTGGAAGGAGAGAGATGGCGATCATACAAGAAGAAAATTAAGGACCCTTTTCTTTGGCAGCACAGAGGTTAAATGTTGGAGTGGGCCTCCCTGATGATGGCTTCGCGGCTCCACTTCCTTCCACGGATGGTTTCCATGAGTCAACACGGGAATCGTCGGGTAATCGGATGAGATGATGACGGCTGATCTCGAGGCTTTACCACTGGTGGAGCGATTTCCGTGTGTCGGGGCTGGCGGTGGTGGTTGATGGCGAATTCAGATCACCATCAGGGGACACTCCTCTCGTGTGGGTTGGATGCTTGGAATTTAGAAGTCAAGGTGGACGCTGTGGATGAGTCGGCTGGAGCTCTCTTAGATCATGTCGAAGTTAAATGTCGGATTTGGATTAGTTTTTTTAATGGGCAATAAGTGAGGGGTAAGTGGAAGGATGGGGACGCCTGGGAGGTCGGACCCACGACACCCCCAGTTCAAGAACCACGATACCCCAGTTCAAGACCCACGACACCCAGTTCAAGACCCACGACACCCCAGTTCAAGACCCATGACACCCCTAGTTCAAGACCCACGACACCCTAGTTCAAGACCCACGACACCTTCAGTTTAGGACCCATGACACCCCAGTTCAAGACCCACGATACCCCCAGTTTAAGACCCACGACACCCTAGTTCAAGACCCACGACACCCCAGTTCAAGACCCACGACACCCTAGTTCAAAATCTATAATGGTGTTTTTGTTCTATATGGATCAGCACCATCCTGAAACAAACGAAAACAACTCAAAATATCAGATTTTTAAGCACCTCATCACCAGCTTGACCAATAGATCCGTGATGAAAAGTTTTGCTCTGTGGGATACGAATCCTCCTTCCATATGGCGAAGGCAGGCGGCCCCGAACCTTCATTCCAGGGACTGGATTTAACAGGCAAAAGGAGCAAAACGGTCAGGCACTCACCATAATCCTCCTCATCCTCTTCGTCATCACAGCTGTCCCCTTCCACATGCTCTTGAGCATATTGCGGAACAAAATTAGGCCTTTGCTGATAGGGACGTGGAAGCGGCCGCCGATTTTCCCCGCTCACAGCCCTCTCAGGAGGCCTCGTGGGGGGTTCATGAGCCTCGGTAGCTGCTCTCCTGAAGGTATACTGCGGTGAGCCCGTAGCCACGGCCTGGGCAGCTGGCAGAAACCTTCCCATCATGAAATCCCGGACCTGGGGATCCGTCGAAAAGCTTCCTGAAGCCTCAGCCGATTCAGGAATTCCGCTAAGGCCGCTAACACTGCAATTCATGAAGAACGATTCGGACCGGGAGAGTGTGTCGAGCGCATCCGAAAAGACCTCATCTTCATCATCATTCTCGTCATGGCGGCGGTCTTCCGGGAGGCCCGGGATTGGCCTCTCCTTCTCCTCCTCTTCCTTTGCCTTCTTCTTATCACCCTTGGGGCTCTCAGGAGCTTTCTTCGTGGCTCCATCTGAATCAAAGGTGGCAGCTTTATGGCCTGGAAGAACTGGGGTGTCGTGGGTTTTAAACTGGGGTGTCATGGGTCTTGAACTGGGGTGTCGTGGGTCTTGAACTAGGGTGTCATGGGTCTTGAACTGGGGGTATCGTGGGTCTTGAACTGGGGTGTCGTGGGTCTTGAACTAGGGGTATCGTGGGCCTTAAACTGGGGTATCGTGGGTCTTGAACTGGGGGTGTCGTGGGTCTTGAACTAGGGTGTCGTGGGTCTTGAACTAGGGTGTCATGGGTTTTGAACCACGACACCCTAGTTCAAGACCCACGACACCCCCAGTTCAAGAACCACGACACCCTAGTTCAAGACCCACGACACCCCAGTTCAAGACCCATGACACCCCTAGTTCAAGACCCACGACACCCTAGTTCAAGACCCAAGACACTCCAGTTAAAGACCCATGACACCCCAAGTTCAAGAACCACGACACCCTAGTTCAAGACCTATGACACCCCCAGTTCAAGACCCACGATACCCTAGTTCAAGACCCACGACACCCCTAGTTCAAGACCCACGACACCCTAGTTCAATACCCATGACACCCCAGTTCAAGACCCATGACATCCTAGTTCAAGACCCATGACACCCCCAGTTCAAGACCCATGACACCCTAGTTTAAGACCCACGACACCCTAGTTCAAGACCCATGACACCCCCAGTTAAAGACCCATGACACCCCCAGTTCAAGACCCATGACACCCTAATTCAAGACCCACGACACCCTAGTTCAAGACCCACGACACCCCCAGTTCAAGACCCATGATACCCCAGTTCAAGACCCACGACACCCTAGTTCAAGACCCATGACACCCCTAGTTCAAGACCCACGACACCTCCAGTTCAAGACCCATGACACCCCAGTTCAAGACCCACGACACCCCTAGTTCAAGACCCATGAAACCCCCAGTTCAAGACCCACGACACCCCAGTTCAAGACCCCCGACACCCCAGTTCAAGACTCACGACACCCCAGTTCAAAACCCACGATACCCTAGTTCAAAACCCTGCTCAAAAACCCACGACACCCTATTTTGGTTCCCCATTTTCTTACTCTGTTCCACTGTCTTCTTTCATATCGAAGCTCGAGAAATTCCTCTTGGTTCTAAGCTTTCGGTTGCAAAGCGTGATTCCTGGATCTCCCCCGATGGGAACTTTGCATTGGAGTTCTTTAGCCGCCCTGACGAACCTAACCAGTATGAAGTCGGCATTCGCTTCAACTCGAGATCGATCTCGTCCTCTGAGCAGGCACCTGTATGGGTTGCCGGCGCTCATGTTTCTGTCGGATATAATTTATTTCTTCAACTCAATGAGACCGGAGGTCTCGTTCTCTTCGACTCTTCGAAGGGAGCTGAGGTCTGGAGCAGCAACACTCACAACTCCTCCGTCGCTTCAGCCAGTCTCCGCGACGATGAAAATCTTGTTCTCTTGAATGCGCGCAAGGATGTCGTCTGGCAGAGCTTTGCCACTCTTTCGGATACTCTTCTTTTAGGCCAGAACCTTACAATTTTTTATCAGCAAAATCCAAATAAGATGACGGGTTGAAGTAGGCTAGAGGGAAAGGGCATTTTCGTCTTCACACCAATGGTGAAAGGCTGAACGACTTTTAATGGATGTACGATCAAAAAGTAACATTATCTTTCTGCTATTCTGTCCCATCATGTCAGGCCACATGGGATCCATGTGGACCAATAGAAAGGAGCGGTGCAGTCCACGTAGGATTTGCTGCACCGGGGATGGTGTACAAAGTCTTTTCCCAAAATATATAGCTAATCATATACAGTTAGTCTAGTAATTCTTTTTTCCAATTATATTTGATAAGAACTGTAATAACCTATAGCATGTAATTCACATCATAAATTAAGTATGCCGTAGGTTCATGACTATATACATGTATCATACTTGCATTATCTTTATATTCATAACTATAAAAAAAATTATATGCATATCTCTCCTTTATATGCTATAGTTATAAAATTTTGCGCCGACATTGGATTATGTAATACATATATTTATTTCATTACTCAATTGTATATGTACCCTCTGTTACTCATACCTGTATTACTTATACTTGTACCACCATCTATTCTTTTAAATTTTATTTTTAAACTAAATAAGTTTAATTAATTCCTAACTATTAGTTTAAATAATTTTTTTCTTTAACTTTTAACTTCATTCTAATATAGGTTAAAAACAGAATCATTATAAACTTTTTTTTTAATTTTAAACTAGCCAAATAGAATAAACTTCAAGAAATTATGATATAATTCATTTGTTCTTATTAAATATTAATATTTTTTAAAAAAATTATAAATAAGGATACTTAAAAAATTTTATCATTGGGTGTAATGGGTATGAATAGGATAGGATGGATAAATATATATTTATCTCATATTCATGATGAATATTATTATGCATTTTTATATTTATATTTATAATCATGATTTTTATATTTATTATAAATAAAGCAAAGCACAATGGTTATATGGTTCGAAGAATATTGTGATTTTTATTTTTGAAAGATATCAGCTGGGCAATTATTTTTGCAGAGAAGTGGAAGGGTGGCAAACCCACAAACCAAAAGATTGGAATCGCGAGGACGGCTGCAACAACCGGGAAAAAAATTTCCTGGAGAAGGCGTCATCCGATGGCATATGGTGCCGATGTTACAAAGCACAACGCTTCTGCTTCCATTTTAGCGGACAATGGGAGAAGATTAGTGGGGGAGTTTTGAGGGACAAAGAGAGAAAATTAGAGATGGAAAAAATTTAATCAGACCCATGATCTTATTCAAATCCCAAAAAAATTTAGAATTAAAATTTTATTTTATTTTATTTTTTTAACCCAAATCCAAAGTAATCCAAATATAAAATGATCAAAAATTTTAAGTTAAAATTTAGTCAAAAAATTTTAGGATCAAATCTAGTCGAGTCATGTATAACTCGAATGGCTCAAAAGTGATATTTAGATAATATATATTTTTAATTCTATCTATTTTTAATTTTTAATTTTATGTAATTAAATATTATATAATTTATTAATTATCAATTAGGTTTTATACATGATCAATATTTAAATATTTTATATTTTTTAATATATATAGTTGATGTTTATTTGACTTAATATGTAACGACATTAGAAGTATGCTTTTTTTAAGTCGAGTGTTATTAAATAATCAATAGCTTATCTTGAAAAAGATGATTTAAAAAAAAAGTAGAATTAAACATACCTTACCTTTTCAAGTATCAAATTAAGCATATTTTCAACACTTAGCTTATTTTATTTTATAATTTTATTAATAAATTGACAATAATATTTATTTAATTATAAAAGTATTATCTTATAAACTATTACTTAATCATATTATTTTTATATTTTATAAATTTATAACAATTATCTTTAATGGTGTCTAATCATATTACAATTTTATATCTATTTATTTTATCATTTAGAGTAACAAATGTGTAAAAGAAATAATTGAATTAATTATTAATAAATTACTTAAAAAGAATAATAAATATTAAATTCTTAAAAAAAAATTAAGTCAATTTAACATGACTTATGAGTTAGCTTGAATTTGATCATTTAGGATTAAAACTTAGTTTCAATGATTCAAATTTAAAAATAATTTAAATTTAAAAATGATTCAAATTTAAAATTATCTAATTCGATTTGATTACCAAATAAAAGCCACGAGCACAGGAACCAACCACACGAAACCGGCAGCATGAAGGATATGTGAAAATGCTATCAAAAGATGAACACAATAAAAAGGAAGATTTAATGCACTTTTCTCTGTTTTTTTTGTCACTGATTCTCATATATATCAAGTGTTTATTGTTGTTTAAGGAAAACTAATCAGATAAAAAGCCAACACATATTGAAGGGTTTATTTTCATGACAAAACCTAAACCATCTCTAGTTTTGAGGTAGGAATCATTTAGCATTCAAATTGCACGAAAATTAGAGCATCAATTCTACCAAGTCTCTTCAAAATAATTCTGAGACTAAAATAGAAACGTCAAAGAAAAGAAAAGAAAACAAGTACCGATGAAAATTGCGCCACATATTTCAGAGCCAATCTAAACTATATCAAGTTCTGATACGGCTAACCATCTCCTCTGGGTGGTGTTATAACCTTTTGCATGATTTTTAAAAATAATGATGTGACAGCTAATCCCAAAATAAAATCTTGGCTCCGGCCTCCCGCTCTGATCTTTGGCTTCGGCCTCCAGCGATGGCTCCGGCCTTTGGCTCCGGCCTCCAGCGACGGCTTCGGCCTTTGACTTCGGCCTTTGGCTCCGGGCTCCAGCGATGCTCCGGCCTTTGGCTCCGGCCCTAACTTGGTGCCTTTCCTGCATACACAATGACCCACCTCAGGTAACAGATCCCGAGATTCGAGATCTGTTACCGTATACCTTGCTCATCGAAATCACGGGCAAGTGCTAGCACGCCCGGCAGTTACCGCCACAAGCGGCCCCCATCCAGCAACGGCTTAACCACTTGCCGTTCGAAGGAGCTTATCCCAACAAGGAAGATTTGACGGTTTGAAAGAGGACGAAAAGAAAGGAACCTCCCAGACATGTATAAAAGGACCCTGAACTCAATAGAAAAGGGAATCTCGATCTCTCTCTCTCTACTATACTACTGAGTGACAAGTTTACTAACTTGAGCGTCGGAGGGTCCTTACCGAAAACATCGGTCGAAGACTTCTTGCAGGTTTTCGAAGAAAGAAGACGATCTCTTCACCCCATTTGGAAGCCCACAATAGATCTCAGCATATTCGATGCTCATCACCGATGATTTGTCCACATCAAATTTGAACATCATGTCCACCTTTCGCTGTGGTTGTCGTTATTAGAACAAACGGTTCAAGTCAACATAGGGGCAAGGGAAGAATTTGTTGGCCTAAAAGATTTAGGAAGAAAACCAGAACATCTACACGTATTATGGGAGATCAAAGCATTTTACTAAAAAACAAAGGAAGTTTTTGATACACTCATGTGGTGCAGTAGTCTGCACATTGCGTGTGCTAATTAACCGTGCATATGTAATAAAAAAATAAAAATTTTAAAGCTTGTTTATGTATGTACGATGTATAAAGAATATTTTAACTAAGCTATGCAACGAAAGTTTCTGACACAACATACTTCATCAAGCAATAATGAAGAGGTGCATAAGTATAACGTACAAACAATGTGATATAGGCAAAATTAGAGGCGAGCATTAGGCCATATTGCCCATGGACCAACATGGCTCAACATGAACCGGGTCAGGTTGGCATGGCACGATACAGTAGCTGTGTCGTGCCGGGCTCAAAAAATTTGGCTCATCGGCCCAGCATAGCCTAGCAGTGCTGTGCCGGCACGGCACGCCAGGAACGGAGAGAGAAGCCAGGGAGAGAGAGAAGGAGAGGGGCCAAGAAGAGAGAGAGAGAGAGGAGGAGAGGCATGACACTGTTGGCACGGTTGGGGCCTGGGAGAGGCCAGGGAGAGAGAGAGAGGAGGAGAGGGGCCAGGGAGAGAGAGAGGAGGAGAGGGGTCAGGGCCAAGGCGGCCTTCTCCTGGGTGGAAGCCGAACCGGCTCCCGCATTGGTCTAGGCCCGGCAGCATGCTTGCCGTCTCGTCGGGCCTAGGAGACAACCGACGACCCCCACCGGTGCCTGGCGAGCGTTCGGTGGGGGACCGGGCATGGAAGAGAGGAGGAGAGGGCCAAGACAACCCTTCTCCTGGCCGACTCCCACATTGATCTAGGCCCGGCGGCGTGCCTGCCGCCTCGCCGGGCCTAGAAGGCGACCGGCGACTTACACCAGCGCTGGACGAGCGTCCGATGATGGTCCGGTCGGTCGGTGGTGATCGGTCGTGCCACCAGCACAGTAATGACGTAGAGGCCCTCGCGGGAGAACGAAAGAGAAAGAGAGAAAGAGAGAGAGGGAGAGGAAGGCCGCGATGGCGGCCGGCTCTAGGCCGGTCGCTGACGGTTGAGCAGTCTCTCCCTAGAGCCGGTCGCCGATGGCCGAGCAGCCTCGGGGAGAGACCGGCGGTGACCCTGACCGTGGCATGAGCACCCCTGGTTCGTGTGAACCAGGGGAATGGAAAAATAAAAAAATAGAGAATTGGGGATTGGGTTGGGCCTCTGGCACGGCCCTAATGGGCCATGCCTGACCCGGCACGGCACTAGGCTATGTGCCGTACCGGGCCAGTATTTTTTTTTCTGACGGGCCGTGCCTAGCAAAGCCCATCTGGAGATGCAGCCTATCGCATGGCCCATTTAGTGATGCAGCCTGATAGATATGGACCATACCGTACCAGATAAGTATGGCCCATCCGAAGATGCAGCCTGATAGGCCTGGGCCATGCTAGGCAAAAATAACTTCTTAAGAACATTTTTTACGTCTGCTTCAAAGGTACAAGCCTGAGCAACCTTAGATTGAGACTGTGTCTGTGGTTGTTCCAACATCATCTTTAGCTCTGGATTCCTCCCGAGACCTGCATGGCATAGTAATTAACCGCCCATAGCGGGTAATTAACCGCCCACCACTGGCTAGTTTCTCGACATGGATCCCTACATCATCCTCGATCTGAACCCGATCAAGAGGCACCGTCCTCTTAATACAAAACGCAAAAAGCACATAAAGCCGCATAACATAATTATAAAAATTTAAATTTAAATATATTATTTTCATATCAAACTATCAATTTCTTAATTCTTTACTTCTTTTTTTAATAAATAAATACAAAATAAGAAGAATCCCCTAATTATTTTTATTCCTAAAGATTATTCACAAAATTTTAATTTAATTATTTTAATAATATTATTAATTTTCATTAACTTAACTATATTTACAAAAATATTTATGCTAATCCTTACTAAATCAGCTCAATACCAAAACTATTTTACCCAGCCAAATATTTATTTTTTTAACAAGCCTAAACACATTAACCCACCTGGCCCATAGTCCATTCAGCCCATTGAGCCATGATCTACCAGGCCCATTCATACTTGGCCCAACATGCCAAGCCCAATAACTAATTCCAACCAGCCCATCCCATTCCTGGCCCAATAGCTCACATATATATACTTCCTCGAAAATCTTTTTATACACTACGTGCCATGCATGATACGCGCATCATGCGCGATGATTAGCCTCATATGCTGAAAAACATTTTGCCTTTTTCTGCATGCGGTGCAAGGGAAGTTTTCCTTCTTCCTCATCTAGCCGAGCCTTCAAGGATATAGAAGAGGGAGGGATTTATTGTAAGGATGGCAAAGGGAACAATAATGGCCATGTTCGGTGGTGGACGAAAGCAGAGAAAGAGGGAGGGCACCAAGGTCAATAGAGAAGTTGACGAAGGAGGAAGATGGGAAGGGAGGCGGTAGTCATGGATGTCTGCAAACGAAGAGCCTCTTGGGTCGCTGATGGAGAAAATAGAGAAGAAAATCGCGGCAGCACTGGCTGCAGCGAACGATGATGACGATAGAAGCGATGGCAAGGAAAAGAAGTAGCGAAGGAAGGAGAGTAAATTGGAAGGTCGATGGTTCTTAGGTGATGCTCGACAATAGAGGTGGGTGGAGGATGAAGGAAACAACGATGGCAGAAGAAGCCAAAGCCAACTACGAGCTGAGGGAGGGAAGATGATGAACGACCACTATCATGCCCCAAACCTGATGGTGGATCTAGAAAGTGGCATCCCATCATATGCTTAACATGCAAGGAATCCCGTAAAAGAATTAATAGCACATGGAGAGATAATAACTACATGCCATTAAAGGTTCATAACGTTCTTAATATAAAACCATATAAATAAAGGTTTGAATTGCATACCAAATATAACACAAGATCAATGTTTGGGTTTGTTGACCCAGATTGATTTTGATGATTACAAAACAGTTAGGCAACTCTAAGCTTGATACAGGGAAGTTCGGTCGCCTTGCAAGTAAGTATCTGCGTGCAAAATTTCATTGGTAAGAAAGTACTCATTTAATTTGCTTTAAATATTTTATTAGCTTGGGAGTTAACTGGTTAGCTAGCTTGTTATTCCATTTAGCTAACTGGCACGACTTTCAGCTAACTGAAAACATTCATAGTGCTTGGGCCGAACGTCATTGTATTCTAGCTAGCTGGTTAGCTAGCTTGTTAGCTAGCTGGAGATCCCTCAGCTAACTAATCTTCACGTCTCAGTATGTTGGCCGAACACCCTCTTTTTCTAGCTAGCTGGTTAGCTAACTCGTGGTGCCCTGTTAGCTAACTGGAATTCGTTTTTAGCTAACTCCAGTTACCTGGCCGAATTGTCTTAAATTCTAGTTAACTGCTGAGCTAGCTGCCAGATCTTCTAGCTAGCTGGCGGTTCCTTTAGTTAACTGCTTAGTAACTATTTTATCCTGGAGCTAACTGGTTAGTTAACTATTTTTCATAGGTGAACGTGTGGCCGTGCGATTTAAAAATTTAGTTAGCTGAAGAGCTAACTCCCTCTCTCCACTGGCGTTTGCTTTCTCTGCTTAGCTAACTGAAAGTTAGCTATCTTTTCGTTAGTTAGCTGGAGAGCTAACTAAGCTGGGTGGTTTCTGTACTATTTTTGAAATTAGTTAGCTAGTGAGCTAACTGGCTATCATTTAGCTAACTGCTGAGCTAACTCCATGTCTCCTTTCATTCCTGCAGCCGAGAGCTTTAAAATTTTAGTTAGCTGGGGAGCTAACTGGCAATGCACGACACTTTCTCCTGACTTTTTGATTTTCCTGTTAGTTAGCTGGAGAGCTAACTATCGATTGTTTAGTTAGCTGGTGAGCTAACTATGTGTTCTGCACCTTTTATCCTGGCCGTTGCTTTTGCTGTTAGTTAGCTGGAGAGCTAACTAGCAACCATTTTAGCTATCTAAAGAGCTGCTCTGGACGTCTTTTTTTAACCGTGGCCTCTCTTGTGAGCTAGCTGACTAGCTAGCTGAGGGTTATTGCTTAATTCTTGGCCGAATGGTTTCTTGGCTTCAGCTGCCTGGAGTTATTTTCAGCCAACTACCGCCTGAGTTCTTGAGTTTGCTTTTCCTCTCTTACTCTCTCTATTGCTATTTAAGCTACATTAACTTTTGGATTTTTGAATATTTGCAGTGCTTTTCCTTCCTCAAATGGAGATCAGCATTCAATGCTTAAGGGAAACATTTATAACGGTTATATTTTCTTCCGTTTTTATTTCCATTTGTTCCTAATGTATCTAACGGATCTTTTCTTGTTGGATGATTATAAATAGGTGGGATTAGAAGCACACCATGATGATTCAAAAAAAAGAGTTTTTAAAGAGAAAGAAAATCCAAGAAAAGAGCTTATATTGCATATTGTTGAGTGGTTGTTGCTGTGCATTCAAGTTCATTCATTGCTCCAAAAAGTCGTCCGGATCTTTGAAGCTTTTCAAGCAATCAAGACTTCAGCTACTTCGACTCGTTCATTTATTGCTGAGTTTATTGCTTCAAAAATTGTAAAGTATACTCTGAATATTTGCTCATTGTAGGAGCTTCTCTTTATCATTCCTTGATTTCTTGTAAAAGGGTTAGTGTTAACCCTGATTATTTTGGGCTTCCTTGTGCCTTAAAACAAGAGGACTAGCCTAGGTTTGGCTAGGGGATTTGGCTTCCTTGTGCCGTGAAACAAGAGGACTAGCCTGGTTTGGCTAGGGTTTTTGGCTACCTTGTGCCGTATAAACAAGAGGGCTAGCCTGGTTTGGCTAGAGGTTGTAATCGTTGTGATACGATTAGTGGAATTCCCAAAGGTTTTGGGGAGTGGATGTAGGTGCTGAGTTTGGCACCGAACCACTATAAACTTCTGTGTGTTTGTGGTTGTTTGATTCTCTACTTTATCATTCTGTGCACTCCACTACACCGCTGCAAATCAAAATTAGGGTTTAAGCACATACTTGCATAGTAATTAATTTTTTTAATAACCCAATTCACCCCCTCTTGGGTTGCTACATCTGGGCAACAAGTGGTATCAGAGCAGAGTGCTCTTGATTCCTATAGCTTTGATTAGCTTGGAGCCAAAGATCAGTAGTAATCCCAATGAGTTCTATGTTGACTGAAGGACAATCAACTAATAGACCACCTTTGTTCAATGGAACAAATTACACATATTGGAAAGCACGAATGAAAATCTTCATTCAAGCACTAGATTATGATTTATGGGGAATCATAATTAATGGACCACACACACCCACTATTATGATTGAAAATATTAATATTGCAAAACCTGAATCTGAATGGGATGAGCAAGACAAGAAATTAGCTCAATTAAATGCTAAGGCTATGAATGTTCTTTATTGCTCTCTTGATGCAAATGAGTTTAATCGCATATCTACTTGTATGTCTGCTAAGAAAATCTGGGATAGACTTGAAGTCACCCATGAGGGTACAAATCAAGTCAAGGAATCCAAAATAAATATGCTTGTTCATAAGTATGAATTATTTAAGATGGATCCTGCTGAAAATATTACTGATATGTTTACAAGATTTACTGACATTATTAATGGATTGAAAAGTCTTGGAAAATCTTATGCTAACAGTGATCTTGTTAGAAAAATCTTAAGATCTTTACCTAGGACATGGGAAGCAAAAGTCACTGCAATTCAAGAAGCAAAAGATCTCAACACTTTATCACTTGAAGAGTTGGTCGGTTCTTTGATGACTCATGAGCTTCAGCAACGACAACATATCGATGAAGATGAATCAAAGAAGAAAAGGACTATGGCTTTGAAGAGTGCAACTCAAGAAGATGAAAGTGAAGAAACCACTAGTGACAGTGAGAAAGATGATGAAATGACACTTATTTCAAGGAAATTTAAAAGGTTCATGAAGAGAAAGAAATTTGGAAAAAGAAAACAATTTGTCAAAGGAGACCATAGCAAAGATAAGGAAAAGAGTGAACCTCCTACATGCTATGAGTGCAAGAAGCCTGGACACATCAGACCAGATTGTCCACTATTAAAGAAAGGATCTAAAAGAATAAAGAAAAAGGCAATGATGGCTACTTGGAGCGACAGTGCAACAAGTTCAGAAGATGAAGAGAAAACTGAAGTTGCAAATGTTTGCTTCATGGCTGATAATGATGAGGTAAGCCCTAACTTTTTAGATGACTTTACCTTTGATGAATTACAATGTGCATTTTATGAACTTATTGATGATTTTGCAAATTTAAGTTCAAAAAGCAAAGAATTAAAAAATGAAATCAAAAATCTTACTCTTGAAAAAGAAAGAATTTCAAAGGATAATGAATCATTGTTAAAGGAAAACCAAGATTTGAAAAATGAAGTGGATAAATTAAAACCAATTGTTGATAGATTTAGTCTAAGTTCAGAAAAATTAGAAATGATTTTAAATAGTCAAAGAGTGTTTACAATAGAGCTGGTCTTGGATACAATACTTTTGAAAGACAAATTTTTAAAAATATTTATGAGCATGCTGATGATTCTACTAAAATTACATGTTTTAAATGTGAAAAAATTGGACACAAAGCTTATATTTGTCAAACACAAAAGATAAGAAAAATATGGGTTCCAAAAGGAACCATCTTGACTAACCCTAAAGGACCCAAGAAAGCTTGGGTACCTAAAAACAAAAATTGAAATTGTGTATGCAGGTGTGTCTTGCAACCCGAGCAATTAAAAGACAATGGTACTTGGATAGCGGGTGCTCAAGACACATGACCGGTGATGAATCGCAATTCATCACTTTGGAAGCAAAAGATGGAGGTGTTGTTACTTTCGGTGATAATGGCCAAGGAAAAATAATTGGCATTGGAAAAATAGGTATCACACCTCATGCTTATATTGATAATGTTTTGCTTGTGAAAGGACTGAAACACAATTTACTTAGCATTAGTCAATTATGTGACAAAGGATTTAATGTTACTTTTAAATCATCTCTATGCATTGTTAAAAATCCTGCAAATGAAAACATGAAATTTGTTGGTCATAGGCATGGTAATGTATACATTGTTAATTTA
Source organism: Calamus simplicifolius (assembly GCA_900491605.1). NCBI lineage: Eukaryota > Viridiplantae > Streptophyta > Magnoliopsida > Arecales > Arecaceae > Calamus > Calamus simplicifolius. Next base: position 360,718 of record UESW01004062.1, on the reverse strand, counting down.
AATGATTTGCATGATCAAAATATTGATTGCCTAGTTGCTACTAATAATAAAACTGATAATAGTTGGTTATGGCATCGTAGGCTAGCTCATGCAAGCATGGATTTACTATCTAAATTAATTAAGAAGGATTTAGTACATGGTTTGCCAAAACTTGTTTTTGAAAAAGATAAGATTTGTAATGCTTGTCAATTTGGAAAACAAACCCGAGTTTCTTTTAAATCAAAGAATTTAGTTTCAACCACTAGACCTTTGGAGCTCTTGCATATGGATTTATTCGGTCCTACAAGAACAACTAGTCTAGGAGGAAAAAGATACGGTTTTGTTGTTATTGATGATTTCTCTCGCTTTACATGGGTTTTATTTCTATCTAGTAAAGACGAAGCATTTTCAGCATTTCAAAAATTATTCAAAAGAATTACAAATGAAAAGAATTCTTCTGTTTTATCGATACGAAGTGATCATGGAAAAGAATTTGAAAACAAATCTTTTGAAGAATTTTGTAATGAAAATGGAATTGAACATAATTTTTCTGCACCAAGAACACCACAACAAAATGGAGTAGTTGAAAGAAAGAATAGAACATTAGAGGAAATGGCGCGTACCATGTTGTGTGAAAGCAATCTTCCAAAATATTTTTGGGCAGAAGCTATTAACACTGCATGTTATATTTTAAATCGTGCATTAATCAGACCTGTTTTGAAAAAGACTCCATATGAACTTTGGAAAGGAAGAAAACCTAATATAAGTTACTTTCATGTTTTTGGATGCCGATGTTTTGTATTAAATAATGGAAAATCAAACCTTGATAAATTTGATGCTAAGTCTGATGAAGGAATTTTTCTCGGATATTCTTTACATAGTAGAGCTTTTAGAATATTCAACAAAAAGACTTTAGTAGTTGAAGAATCAATTCATGTTATCTTTGATGAATCTAATGATCTTCCATCAAGGAAGGAAAAGGTATAAATGATGCAGATGACATTGAAGATCAATTCAAGGACATCACACTGAAGGATAAGAACGACACAGATACACAAGAGGTAAATGAGAAGGGAACGCTGACCTACCTGAAGCCTCACAAGGTAATGATGAATTAGAAAGAGGTTGGAGGTATGTTCTTAGTCACCCCAAAGATCTAATTATTGGTGATCCTTCTCAAGGAGTTAGAACTAGATCATCATTTAGAGATGCTTGTAATAATTTAGCATTTGTATCTAAAATTGAACCTAAATGTTATGATGATGCTAAAAATGATGTTGATTGGATTAATGCCATGCATGAGGAACTTAACCAATTTGAAAGAAATAATGTTTGGACTCTTATTGAAAGACCTCATGATCATCAAATTATTGGAACTAAATGGGTTTATAGAAACAAATTAGATGAACATGGTAATATAATTAGAAATAAGGCAAGATTGGTAGCTAAGGGTTATAATCAAGAAGAGGGAATTGATTTTGATGAAACTTATGCCCCTGTTGCTAGATTAGAAGCTATTAGATTACTTCTTGCTTATGCTTGTTATATGAATTTTAAATTGTATCAAATGGATGTTAAAAGCGCTTTCTTGAATGGATATATTGCTGAACAAGTTTTTGTGGAACAACCACCCGGCTTTGAAAATCACTTGTTTCCAAATCACGTTTTCAAATTAAACAAAGCTTTATATGGTTTGAAACAAGCGCCCCGGGCATGGTATGAAAGATTAAGCAAATTCTTGATTAGTAATGATTTTATTCGAGGAACTGTGGATACAACTTTATTTATTAAAAGAAAAATAAAGATATATTAATTATTCAAATCTATGTTGATGATATCATATTTGGTGCCACTAATGATTCTTTGTGCAAAGACTTTGCTAAGCTTATGCAGGGAGAGTTCGAGATGAGTATGATGGGTGAGCTGACCTACTTCCTTGGACTACAAATTAAACAAAGCAAAGATGGGATCTTCATAAGCCAATCCAAATATACAAAGAAATGATCAAGAAGTTTGGCATGGAGACATCCAAGAGTATCGGTACCCCTATGAGCTCATCATGTAGACTTGAATCTTATAATTCTAAAAAATCTGTTGATTTAAAATTATATAGAGGCATGATTGGATCATTATTATATTTAACTGCTAGTAGGCCAGATATTTTATTTAGTGTTTGCATGTGTGCAAGATATCAAGCCAATCCTAAAGAATCACACTTGCTTGCTGTTAAAAGAATATTTAAATATTTAAATGGAACAATAAATTTGGGTATATGGTATGATAAACAATCTAGCATTGACTTAATAGGATACACTGATTCTGACTTTGCTGGATGTAAATTAGATAGGAAATCAACCACTGGAACTGCCAGTTTCTAGGTGTTAACTTAATTTCATGGTTTAGCAAAAAGCAAACTTCAGTAGCACTGTCTACGGCCGAGGCCGAATACATTGCAGCTGGAAGTTGCTGTGCTCAAATCTTATGGATTAAGCAACAGCTAGAAGATTATGGTATTAAACAAAAGGCTATACCTATAAAATGTGATAATACAAGTGCAATCAATTTAACAAAGAATCCTATTCAACATTCCAGAACCAAACATATTGAAATTAGACATCATTTCATTAGAGATCACGTAAATAATGGAAATGTTGTTATTGAATTTTAAACACTGAAAATCAAATTGCTGATATTTTCACTAAGCCTCTTGATGAAACAAAATTTTATGAAATCAGAAGAGAATTGGAATGTTTGATCCAACCATTTAATGAATCAATTAATGAATTGATATGATATCTAATTGATGTAACATCTTTTAATCAAATCAATTAAAGGGAACATCCTATCAAATTAATTGCTTGAGTATGCTGCAAGCTTTAAGTCTTTTCATCTTTATGAATGCCAACTGTTATACTTCCTTAAATTCATCCACCAACCGGACGTTTGAAACCTTTTTCATTTTATTCATGGCAGTTATCTGACCAGGCAACCAAACAGTCACCTGGCCAGCTAACCATCAGCCATCTCCCTATATAAACTTTTTACCAAACCGATTCCTTCATTCCACGATCGTCTCCTTCAAGCCGAGCGTCTTCACCGATCATCCTCTCTCCCTCTCTCATCCTCTCTTCATTCCATTGATCTTTCTTTCCTCCATTCATTCATTCATCTTGAAGATAGTGGATGGCTCCCAAGAAGAAGGCAGTCGCTAGAGATGATGATTGTGCCGATCTTCGCCGGAAGTCTTCTACTTCTTCATCTCATATCAACTCCCTTCTTGCATCTAAATCCTTTGCTCATGGAAGGTTAGTTGATTTTAACTTCTTAGAACAAGAAGGCTTTAAAATTGGAAAACTTTTAATTAATCAAGGTTGGGATAAGCTTCTTTCTACCAAGAGACCTATTTATCCTGAGCTTATTAGGGAATTTTATGAAAATATCTCTTTTGGTAGTGGGACTATCTCTTCCTTTGTGAAAAAGACTAAAATCGACCTAGACTGCAAAACATTAGGATGTGCTCTTAATATTCCATCTGATGGTTTCTTAGAAGTCCTACCCAGTAAACGTGGATATAAATTAGGTTTAATCCTTAATATTGATGACAATGAAGCCAGTAATATTGAAACTCTAGATGCCAACATGCTATCTGTAGAAAATAGATTGTTTCACAGTATCATCGCCAAAATCCTAGCCCCTAGTGCTGGTCATTTAATGTAGTAAATGATAGGGACATATGCATAATGTATGACATCTTAATAGAAGACCCTGTTGATCTCCCTCAACTAATGTTGACCGTAATGAAAGAATCCTTGTCTAGATCTAAGGCTGCATTGCCCTACGGAATGTTTCTCACTTATGTATTTGAGTTTTTCAATATTAAGCTTAAGGGAGAAACTGCAGTGGCATTACGTCACTCTGACGTTTTTAATGCTCATTCACTGCACCGTATGGACTTTGCCAAACGGGATGGTATTTGGTTAAAGGTTAGGTCTAGAACTGGTCAGTCTAGTATGCCACGCCAACTGTAATGCCACCACCAACTGTAACTCAATCTGCTTGTTCTCCTCAGAACTTCTTCAATTTTGACTTCAACCATCCGAATCCTTACCTTGCTGCTATGTCTGATGATCAAAATCCTTTTCAATCTGATCCACCCAGTATGAATGCTCCTGGACCTTCTTTTCGTAATGACAATCAAGGTCCTGCTCTTCTTCCTGTAGTTCGTATAAGTGATGATCAAATTCGCCTTATTATCAATGAATTGACCCTTGCCACTTCTAGTTGAAGCTATGGAGACAGTGCTTCTTCTGTCAATGATCAGACTCTCGTTCCACATATTTCTTCTGTTTTTGAAAACATATCTCAATTTAAACTTATTCTTGAGAGACTTGTCCATGATGTGAACATTCTCAATGGAAGAGTTTTTCATCACAATGAATCTGTCATGGAGCGGATCCTAAAAGATATTAATTTCCTAAAAGGTAAGCTTGAGAATTTTGAAACTAAGGCAGAGTGGGTAGAGCATCGAATGAGATCTACAGAGACCCAGACCCGGGATGCAGCAAACGCTGTTGACCATTGGACCGCATTCTTCTCAAGGCTGAGTCAACTCATGGAGACTTTCATCACTCTTTCTGCCGCCTCTGCACCTGATGCTTCTTTTCATCCGCACCTCTGGACTCCACGACACGGCCTTCCTCCGACAAGCCTGGATCTTCAAACAAGCCAAATGTTTCTTTAGTGCATATTTCTTCTTCTGATGACGACAAGTGATTATGTTTGACCTATGTATTACCGTACTTAGTACTGTTTCTGTGATGCATGTTTATGTTTTATGACTTGAGACCATGGCGTGTAATATTTGTATTACTCTATTTTGTAATGATCTGAATGACTGCTCAAATTATGTATGATTACTTACATCTCCTTGATATATTATGCTTGAATTTATTGCAAAACTCTTCAAACTTCTTTTTGATTAATGACAAAAAGGGGGAGAAGATTATTGCATACATTAAGGAATGGAGTAAAGTAATAACTCCATATATTCAGGGGGAGAAAAAGAGTTCACTTATTCAGGTTGACAGGGGGAGAAATAAATGTTTTTCTGTTTACACTCCTGTCTACTTCCCATATTTGCTCCTTATGTGCTTAAAGGTTTTGTCATCATCAAAAAGGGGAGATTGTTGACCCCAGATTGATTTTGATGATTACAAAATAGTTAGGCAACTCTAAGCTTGATACAGGGAAGTTCGTTGCCTTGCAAGTAAGTATCTGCGTGCAAAATTTCATTGGTAAGAAAGTACCTCATTTAATTTGCTTTGAATATCTTTATTAGCTTGGGAGTTAACTGGTTAGCTGGTTATTCCATTTAGCTAACTGGCACACTTTCAGCTAACTGGGAAACATTCACAGTGCTTGGGCTGAACGTCATTGTATTCTAGCTAGCTGGTTAGCTAGCTTGTTAGCTAGCTGGAGATCCCTCAGCTAACTAATCTTCATCTCAGTATGTTGGCCGAACACCCTCTTTTTCTAGCTAGCTGGTTAGCTAGCTCGTGGTGCCCTGTTAGCTAACTGGAATTCATTTTTAGCTAACTCCATTACCTGGCCCAATTGTCTTAAATTCTAGTTAACTGCTGAGCTAGCTGCCAGATCTTCTAGCTAGCTGGTGGTTCCTTTAGCTAACTGCTTAGCTAACTATTTTATCCTGGAGCTAACTGGTTAGTTAACTATTTTTCACAGGTGAACGTGTGGCCGTGCGATTTGAAAATTTAGTTAGCTGAAGAGCTAACTCCCTTTCTCCACTGGCCATTTGCTTTCTCTGCTTAGCTAACTAGAAAGTTAGCTATCTTTTCGTTAGTTAGCTGGAGAGCTAACTAAGCTGGGCGGTTTCTGTACTGTTTTTGAAATTAGTTAGCTAGTGAGCTAACTGGCTATCATTTAGCTAACTGCTGAGCTAACTCCATGTCTCCTTTCATTCCTGCAGCCGAGAGCTTTAAAATTTTAGTTAGCTGGGGAGCTAACTGGCAATGCACGACACTTTCTCCTGACTTTTTTGATTTTCCTGTTAGTTAGCTGGAGAGCTAACTATCGATTGTTTAGTTAGCTGGTGAGCTAACTATGTGTTCTGCACCTTTTATCCTGGCCGTTGCTTTTGCTGTTAGATAGCTGGAGAGCTAACTAGCAACCATTTTAGCTATCTAAAGAGCTGTCTCTGGACGTCTTTTTTAACCGTGGCCTCTCTCGTGAGCTAGCTGACTAGCTAGCTGAGGGTTATTGCTTAAATCTTGGCCGAATAGTTTCTTGGCTTCAGCTGCCTGAAGTTATTTCCAGCCAACTACCGCCTGAGTTCTTGAGTTTGCTTTTCCTCTCTTACTCTCTCTCTATTGCTATTCTAAGCTACACTTAACTTTTGGATTTTTGAATATTTGCAGTGCTTTTCCTTCCTCAAATGGAGATCAGCATTCAATGCTTAAGGGAAACATTTATAATGGTTATATTTTCTTCCCGTTTTTATTTCCATTTGTTCCTAATGTATCTAACGGATCTTTTCTTGTTGGATGATTATAAAAAGGTGGGATTTGAAGCACACCATGACGATTCAAAAAAAAGTTTTTAAAGAGAAAGAAAATCCAAGAAAATACCTTATATTGCATATTGTTGAGTGGTTGTTGTTGTGCATTCAAGTTCATTCATAGCTCCAAAAAGTCGTCCGGATCTTTGAAGCCTTTCAAGCAATCAAGACTTCAGCTACTTCGATCTCGTTCATTTATTGCTGGGTTTATTGCTTCAAAAATTGTAAAGTATACTCTGAATATTTGCTCATTGTGGGAGCTTCTCTTTATCATTCCTTGATCGTTCTTGTAAAAGGGTTAGTGTTAACCCTGATTATTTTGGGCTTCCTTGTGCCTTAAAACAAGAGGACTAGCCTAGGTTTGGCTAGGGGATTTGGCTTCCTTGTGCCGTGAAACAAGAGGACTAGCCTGGTTTGGCTAGGGTTTTTGGCTACCTTGTGCCGTATAAACAAGAGGGCTAGCCTGGTTTGGCTAGAGGTTGTAATCGTTGTGATACGATTAGTGGAATTCCCATAGGTTTTGGGGAGTGGATGTAGGTGCTGAGTTTGGCACCGAACCACTATAAACTTCTGTGTGTTTGTGGTTGTTTAATTCTCTACTGTTATCATTCTGTGCACTCCACTACACCGCTGCAAATCAAAATTAGGGTTTAAGCACATACTTGCATAATAATCAATTTTTTTTATAACCCAATTCACCCCCTCTTGGGTTGCTACATCTGGGCAACAGGGTTACATGCAACATAAATTTGATTTGATCTGTATTGGTAGAAGCTCCAAACTATTTAGGTTTACCTTCTTCAATTTTTTGGCTCTAAAAAATATTAATAAAAAATTAATGAATTCAGTAACTAAGATTACTATAACATATCATAATTTAAAAGTACAGACTTCCATATGTCAAAATACCTATCATCATTTTATAAAAAATATTCATTCTTTTGTAAGCATACTGAAATTATATTCATTGTATACTTAAAATAAATTAAAAATAAATGCTATATAATATCTCAAAAATGCAGTTTCAATTTTTTCAAATTATATTCATTGTATACTTGAAATAAATTAAAAATAAATGCTATAAAATATCTCAAAATATAGTTTCAATTTTTTCAAATTATATTCATTGTATACTTGAAATAAATTAAAAATAAATGCTATATAATATCTCAAAATGTAGTTTCAATTTTTTTAGTCATCACAAATCAAAATTCACTATCATTGACATGTATATTTCATCTTGTTACAAATGCATCACAATTATACACTATGTCCATATATACATTGATGATAGGATCATAATAGAACACCCTAAGAAGTGTATCCTCCCTATACATTTCGTATGGAGGTAGAGCCCCCATACTAAAATTATATTACAAATCATATAATATCAGAGAACACCCCATGGATGTGTCTTCCACATATAACCTCTGTGAAGATGGATCTCGAACTCAGAAATCATATCATGTCATATCATAACATGTCATAGTGGATCATGAATGGTACATATTTTTATATTAAAAAAATATTTTTATATCACATTTACAAGATGACAGCTGTTGATGCAAAATATGATAAAATACTATTTTTATTTGTTATGGTTTGAACATATCAAATATATATCCTTACATAAAAAAATTTAATACACCAAGCATTATATAGAATTTAATTAATTTCAAAATAATAATACCAAAAAACTCAATGTATATCTAGTATAATAAAATTTATTTTTTTATATTATTTAAAATAACACAAGTAATAGTATTATGTAAATCAATATAGCATTTAAATCTAAAATTAACATATTTTAATATAAAATTATTATTAATAACTTATTTACTTTCTGTCGCTAATTCATGAGTATAAATTAACTATTTGAACTCCTAAACACTTACAATAAAATATTTAAAATTTTTAATTTTTAAAATCATGATGCCAAAATGACTCTTAATATTTTATTCAATCTAATCCCGAACCCAACTTAAAACCTGAATATCTTCATATATATCAGCGCAAATAAAGAAATAAAATTTTTTAACAAGCCTCTATTTTTAATTTAATAATATAAAAATAATATAATATATTAAACTATAAAAAAAATCTTTACAACTTATATATCTGTTCAAAAAAATTATATAACATTAAAATTGTAGAAAAATATTTTTAAAACTATAAATGGATTATTTTTAGATACAAAATGAAGAAAAAATTAAAATTAAAAGCAAAACTTAATCCTAATTTTATTTATTCAAATTAAAAGTCTAAAAAGTCATGATTGAATTGATTCTTTAGAAGTCGATTGATTTAATGAATTTTTTAATTTTTATTAAATTATATAAAAATTAATTTTAATAATAAAATCGGTTTAGACTAATGATTAGTTTTCGATTGTACCAATTTGGTTGATGGATTTGATCCGATTTTTAAAACCATGCTCGGTACCCCCATACCTTCTCACGTTCGGCCAAGTCGAAATTGGACTCCAAAAATTGGGCCCAATTGGGCTCAATGGACTGAACCAAGCCCATGCCCCTCTTTCTCTCTCTCTCTCTCTCTCTCTCTCTCTCTCTCTCTACCCCCGGTTCCCTCAGACCAGTGAAGGAAGTGCCGCCGGCCCTCCCCCGCCTGATCCCTCTATCTCCTCTTCTTCTTCTTCTCTCTCACTGTTCCCTCCTCCTTGGCAGCGGCATAGGCAGCCCTCCTTCAGCCGGCCAGTCCTCACCGGATGCCGCACCGATGCCGGTCGAAACCACTGCCCACGGTTCGAACCCAGCAAGCCGGCGTGCTTTCCGCTGAGCCCGAACCAAGCGGGAGCCAAATTGGCTCCCGCATCAGGTGGAGGGTCGCCCGGCGGCCCTCCCCCTCCTCCTCCACCGCTCAAGCAATGCCTCCTCCCCCATCGGAGCATCAGTCCGATGGAGGGGCGCCCGAGGCTGGCGGGTCCCTTGGCGCAGCTGCGACATGGCCCGATTGCGGCACGGCCAAGGCAAGCCCGACCCCTCCCTCATTCTTTCTCTCTTTCACCGATGGCGAGGCTCACCTGGAAGATGGCGGTGGATACTATTGGAAATCTAATGTATTTCAATATTCAAAACCTTTTGATTTGATAAGTCATTTTATCTGATACGTCGTTCTCAACCGGTAGGATAAGTCTTTTTATTTCAACCGGTAGGATAAGTCCTTTTTTTTTACTAGTCTTTTGACTTATATGTCTCTACATTCGTGATAAGTCTTGATAAGTCTTTTATTTTGTTTGACCAACTGTTGGACGCTGATCACCTTTAGACTGAATCGTCATTCCCGTTGGATTGACTCGCTGCTTTCAACCGGTGCTTGCTATCTTATAAATATTTGAAGCAATGCCTTTCGATGATGATTCAATTCAAATCTTGCTCTTTCATCATTATCTGGAGATCCATTCCCTCGTCCTTATCCAATCCAGAGATTCATTCTTTTGCTTTGCTTCGTTCTTATCCAAAGAGAAGGAACTCATTCGGTGTTCATCCTCTTCTGACATTGGTGTGTGCACGCCTGTTAGAAGACTCGTTGTTGTTGTATCCTGGAGGGTAGTCGTTCTCTGATCTTCTGCACCAAGATATTATCTCCGAGAGGCGCGAATCTACTCTTAAGGACAGTGCCCTGCACACCACAACAACTTCTCAAATAGATAAGATCTTCTCGGGTACTATCTTTTTATTCTTACTTATCCAACAATCTTAAGAGTAGATATGGACTCTATTATGGTTGCTGCTACTAAGTCCTTTCCCGATACATCCAAGATTGAGCAATTTACTAGTTTCCATTATAAATGTTGGCAAGAGAAATTATTTTCAATATTAGATGTTTATAATATAGCATCTTTTTGACTGATCCTAAACCTGAAAAAGAGGAGGACCTTCTAACCTGAGAAAAGGCTAATAGAATATGTAGGCATACTATTCTTAGTACTCTATCCAATGAACTATTTGATATTTATTATCCTATTAAATCGGCCTCTGAAATTTGGAAAGCCTAAAAAGAAAATATATTCTTGAAGATACTGGTTCTCAGAAATTTGCTATAGGAAACCTTTTTAACTTTACCATGTCAAAGATAAGGATGTGTCATCTCAGATCCATGCTTTCCATGTTCTAATAGATGACCTTAAAAATGAAAATATTATTCTTCCTGATGCTTTTATTGCTGGATCCCTAATTGAAAAATTACCTGAATCTTGGAAAGATTATAAGAATAATTAAAAGCATAAAAGAATGTCTATGTCCCTTGAAGACGTTATTGTGCATATTAGGATTGAAGAGCAAAACAGAGCCCGAGAAAAGATAGAAAAGGCTAAAGAAATGACTAGTAAGGCTAATCTAATAGATGATGGATCTAGTAAGGATAAACATAAGTCCTATAAGCCCAAACATAGAAACCATTACAAGAAATATGATAAGAAGCCTCATTTTCAAAGAAGTCAAAATTTTAAGAAGAAAAAGGGATCTTGCTATGTTTGTGGGAAACCAGGACACCATGCTGCCCAATGCAGGTTCAAAAAAATTAATGATGCTTCATCCAAACTAAAGGCTAACTTGATGGTTGGAAAAGATGTGATTGTTGCAGTTGTTAACGAGGCCAATATTGTTGCACATACAAAGGACTGGGTGATGGATTCTGGAGCCACTCATCATATATGTGGCGATAGAAATGCATTTGCCTCCTATATCCCACTGCCAGAAGGAGAGGAGCAAGTCTTCATGGGCAACTCAAAGTCTTGTTCAGTGATTGGCAAAGGAAAAGTCAATCTAAAACTAACTTCTGAAAAAGTCCTTTCACTTGGAGATGTGCTACATGTGCCGGACATCCGTATGAACCTGATTTCTGTAGCCTTGCTTGGAAAAAATGGTGTGAAAGTGTCATTTGAGTCTGACAAAGTTGTCATGACCAAATCTGGAAATTTTATTGGGAAAGGATATTGTAACCAGGGTCTATTTGTATTAAATGTACTCGAAGTTATGAATGGAAATGCATCATCTTCTTTTCCTTACTTGCTTGACTCTGTTCATATTTGGCATAGTAGATTAGGACATGTTAATTACTCTTATATTAAAAGAATGAAACAATTAGGTTTGCTAAATAACATGTCTACTTCTTATGATCATAAAAAATGCCAAACATGTGTAGAATCTAAATTAACCAAAAGGAGTTGCAAATCTATTCATACAAGAGAAACTGAATTGTTAGAATTAATTCATTCTAACTTAGGAGATTTAAAAGGTAATATGACTAGAAGTGGAAAGAAATACTATATTACTTTTATCGATGATTTTTCTCGTTATACAATGGTTTATCTTTTAAAATCAAAAGATGAAGCCTTCAAAATATTTCTAAAATATAAGGCAGAAGTTGAAAATTAATTAACAAGAAAAATAAAAAGACTTAGATCTGATAGAGGAGGAGAATATGATTCTACTCCTTTTAATGATTATTATGCACAACACGGTATAATTCATGAATTTACTCCTCCTTATTCACCAGAATCTAATGGAGTAGCTGAGAGAAAGAATAGAACACTTAAAAAAATGATGAATGCATTGCTCCTTAGTTCTGGTGCACCCATGAACTTGTGGGGGAAGCCTTTCTTTCTGCTTGTTTTATTCAAAATAGAATTCCTTATAAGAAAACCAATAAAACACCCTATGAGTTATGGAATGGTCATTTGCCAAGTTTTAAATATTTAAAAGTATGGGGTTGTTTAGCAAAGGTCTTGCTTCCTGAACCTAAAAAGAGAAAGTTAGGATCTAAAACCTTTGATTGTATGTTCATAGGTTATATTCAAAATAGTCCTGCAAATAAATATAGTGCAGCCTATGGGTTCTTAGTGATTAAAAGTGAAAATAATATCATGGAACCAATACTATAGTCGAGACCAAAGATGCAGAATTTTTTGAATAATCTTTCCTATGAGAACCTCCTTAGAAAGACCTTCTAGACCACAAGTGGTTGAACCTAATTTAAAGCCTGATGACATTCAAGAGTTAAGGAGATCCAAGAGAATCAGAAAGGAAACCAATCTAGGAGATGATTTTTATACTTATCTTGTTGACAATGATCCTCAAACCTATTCTGAAGCAATTTCATCTCCTGATGCTATATTTGGAAAGAGGCTATAAATAATGAGATCGAATCCATCATGAGCATCATATATGAGAATTAGTGAGTTTACCCCCTGGAGCTAAAATTATTGGGTGTAAATGGATCTTTAAGAAAAAGCTTAAACCTGATGGTTCTATTGAAAAATTCAAAGCAAGGTTGGTTGCAAAAGGTTATTCTCAAAAGAAAGATTTTAACTACTTTGATACTTTTACACCTGTGACAAGAATAACTTATATTAGAGTTTTGATTGCTCTTGCATCTATTCATAAATTGATAATTCATCAAATGGATGTTAAAACTACATTTCTTAATGGAGGCCTAGAAGAAGAAATATATGGATCAACTGTAGGGAGAAATAAACTCCAAGGCATGCATATTTTTAAAATTTGATAACTATTATCAATGCGAAAGCTAAAAGATTACATATTAATCTATCTAATATGCATCAAGATCATATCTTTGCCTTATATATAGGATCGGTTGATCTAAAATATACATATAAATAATCATCAAGATCATATCTTGATCCTCAACGTAAGAAGTCGTACTTCTTGCCTTGAATCATGCCTTAAGGTTTAGGGATCAGTCACTTACCTTAAGGGTAGTTGGTAAATCCTTTTGTGCTCTGCAGCCGTTCAATCGTCTAGCCTCTAGTATCGTCCACGCGAAGCCCCGAATGATCGGATTTCTGAGAGTGCTAGCTCACGAAAAAATGACTTTGTTGATCTTGAATCCTCCCACTTGAATCTTCCTCCAAGATCCACCAAGCTTTTGCTAACACAAGAATCACCAGGATTTTCTATTCTAACCTTTTTAGAATTACAATCCACGATATGTCGTGTGTTGTTGTTCTTTGTAATTTGGTGAGGGATGTCCTCTATTTATAGTCTCATTTTAGCCTGCCCATTGAATTCTGACATTAAGAATTCCGTCGTTTGGCAAAAAGCAAAGAGACGCCGAACCAAAGAGCCGCGGCGCTTGGTTAATTCTGACGTTCGGTGAAAACCAAGGAGACGTGGTGTTTTGTTAATTCCGACATCGTGAGAACTAAAGAGATGTGAATTCTAACACTTAGAATTCCAATTGATTCAAAGAGGCACATTAATTCCACTTTAATTCTAACATTTAGAATTCCGATGGAAATGGTTTGGAGAGGATTAATTAATACATTAAATTCTAAATAAGAATTTAATCTCTGAGACATTAGTTATCTCATCATGTGAGATACTTATGCGAGAGGTTTGGGTTCAGGTGATGATTTAATCTGATCTGAATTTATTGGATTGAACCCACATAGATCATGGTCCTAGCCCAAATCAAATTTGGCTAGTCCTAAATCTATTTAAATCCAAATCAAGTCTAATTTCAAATCAATATTTGAAATTGATTAGTCCTTCTAATAGACTTAAACCAAATTGAATCTTATTCGCTTGTACTTAACCCAATTGAGATAATTCAATCAATTAAATTGATTAATTAAATCATATATAATTCTCAATCGTTGATCAGCAAATAGATCATCCTAGGAAACTTCTATGTGTGTGACTCTCTAGATTCGAACTTAAGCCGGTAGTATATAAACAACTTTCTATACTAATTGATGTGCCCATCTAACAATGGAACCCGACGTCCGGATAGGCCGAAGAGTTGCCGAGCAAACTCCAAGAACCTTAAGAAATAGTTACCGTATAATTCATCCTCTTGACCACAAATGCTAAGGATGGCTTAAGAGCCTGTCAACTCTAAACAGCGAATCCATAAAGTGATTTCAATTTTAGTGATCATGTGACTTTCACATGAAGTGCCTTGGCCAAGGTCTTGCTAAATTGAAACACAAGCATTTCTCCTTTTAACGAGATAGGTCAAATTCCATCTTGATTCACAACTGACTACCATAAGTACTTGACTGCACCCAGTAACCTTTTGTAGCTGGATTAGAAATCCAAGTGGTCCGACACCTAAGTACAATGAGTTGCTTGCAAGTCACCGATTGTGATCTTCAGGTCTAAAGGATACTTATACCCATATCTTCTCAGATTAACTCTTGACAGCAGAGTATCCGGAAATAAGTCACGTTCCGTAAAATGTACTCCTACACTTTCACCTGTATGTCATACTAGTGTCTCTACACTCCTTGGTTAAGAGGACAACCAACAAATATGATATACAACGTCCTATAATTGATAGTACTATGGCCCTGTCATAGTATATCATTTGGTCACGAACTCTTTTAAGGACCTTCAAAGATAAATCCTCCTTTATCGTGAAGGAAGATCCTAAGGGCTTCATTACCATTAGGAGTTTTAAGAAGATGTTCTTGTAATGAATAAACTGCCAAATAAATTTTATTAATATATCAATTTATATACAATTTACATTAGCACAATCATCAAATGATTGGCTTTAGGATACAATTCTCAACAAACTCCTACTTAGCCTAAAGCCACTCATTACAGTATCTAATACCCATCTTCAATTTATAGTCATCAAACTCCTTGATGCTGAGTGCTTTAGTAAATGGGTCACCTAGGTTTTCCTTTCCATTAATCTTTTAAAGATTTATGTTACCTCGGTCTACAATCTCTCGTATAAGATGAAACCGGCACAGTATGTGCTTGGTGCGCTGATGTGCTCGTGGTTCCTTTGCTTGAGCTATGGCACTAGTGTTGTCACTGTACAACAGGACTGGTCCATCTATGGAAGGTGCCACTCCAAGCTCGAAGATAAACTTTCGTAGCCACACAGCTTCTTTCGCAGCATCTGATGCAGCGATGTACTCTGCCTCGCACACCGAATCTGCCACTGTATGTTGCTTGGAACTTTTCTAGCAAACAGCTCCACCATTTAGGATAAACACAAAACTCGATACACTTTTGCTATCATCATGATTCGATTGGAAACTGGAATCAGTATATCCAACAAGTTTCAAATTAGACTCTCCATAGACTAACCACTGGTCCTTAGTATTTCTCAAATACTTAAGGATTGTCTTAACAACTTGCCAGTGTTTTTCTCCTGGATCAGATTGGTATCTACTTACTACTCCTAGTGAGTATGCTACATCTGTTCTTGTACATGTCATGGTGTACATAATCGATCCCACTGCCGAAGCATATAGAATTTGACTCATACGTTCTCTTTCATTAGGAGTTGTCGGACAATCCTTCTTAGAAAGATGAATTCCATGGCCTATCGGAAGATAGCCTTTCTTGGAATTCTCCATGCTAAACCTCTTTAGCACAGTGTCAATGTACGTAAATTGGGACAAACCAAGCATCCTCTTAGATCTATCTCTATAGATCTTCATCCTTAGATCTTCATGGAGAATTGTGATGATAACCATGTCTTTATTCCTTGTAATGCAGGGATATCATTCCCGATTAAGAGAATATCATCCACGTATAATACAAGAAATACAATAACGGAATCGTTAGCCCATTTATAAATGCAAGGTTCTTCTTTGTTCTTAATAAAGCCATAAGATTTGATCACTTTATCAAATCGTATGTTCCAACTCCTAGATGCTTGCTTAAGTCCATAAATAGACTTTTGTAGCCTGCACACTTTAGACTCGTCTTCAGATATAAAACCTTCAGGCTATCATATACACCTGTTCTTCTAAATCACCATTTAGAAAAGTGGTTTTAACATCCATCTGCCAAATCTCATAATCGAAGTGTGCTGCTATAGCTAGCATAATCCGAATGGATTTCAGCATTGCCACAGGAGAAAACGTTTCATCATAGTCAATACCATAACGTTGACGATACCCCTTGGCAACCAGACGTGCTTTGTAGGTCTCTACCTTTCCGTTTGCACCACTTTTCCTCTTGAAAACCCACTTACACCCTATGGGTTTTATCCCTTCGGGTGGGTCAACTAATGTCCATACATTATTGCCCTTCATGGAATCAAGTTCGGATTTCATGGCATCAAGCCATTTATTAGAGTCAGTCCTTTGCATAGCATCCATATAGGTGATCGGATCCTCGTTCTCATCGAGTTCAATAGGATCTTCAATTCTGGACCAAGAAACCTAAGTATCTGTCCGGTTGATGTGGTACTCTACCAGATCGCCTTAATGGTGCATCTAAAATGGGTTTTGAGTTTGATCTAATCAACTCAGATTCTAAGGGTTCACTGGTTTGTGTTGTTCCTTCTACTTGATGAACTTCCTCAAGTTCAATATTAGAGCTATTTGTTCCTTCACTAAGGAACTCCTTTTCAAGAAAAACTGCTCTATTACTAATGAACAACTTTTGTTCTTCAGTATTGTAGAAGTAATATCCTTGGTTCTTTCGGATAGCCGATAAAAAATATTTGTCAGATTTGGGTTCAAGTTTGTCTGATTTTGCACGTTTCACATAAGCCGGACACCCCAGACTCTCAGATAGGTGATAACCGGTTTATGTCCATACCACATCTCATGTGGAGTTTTAGAAACAGACTACTTGGAACCTTATTAAGAATATGACAAGCTGATTCTAATGCGTATCCCCAAAATGATATTGGCAAGCTTGCAAAACCCATCATGGACCGAACCATGTCTAACAGAGTTCGATTCCTTCTTTCCGACACACCGTTATGCTACGGTGTTCCAGGAGGAGTCCATTGGGAGAGAATCTCATTCTCTCTTAAATATGTCACAAAGTCATTGGAAAGGTATTCGCCTCCTCGATCTGATCGAAGGGTCTTAATACATTTTCCTGTTTGTTTTTCTACTTCTTTATGATATAGTTTGAACATTTCAAACGACTCAGATTTATGTCTCATAAGATAGACATAACCGAACCTAGAAAGGTCGTCTATAAAAGTAGTAATATCCACCTTTGGCACAAGTGCTCATTGGTCCACATACATCAGTATGTACTAGACTCAATAGCTCTTTGGCTCTTTCACCTTTTCCAGTAAAAGATGACTTGGTCATTTTACCAAGAAGACAGGATTCACAGGTAGTTAATGATTCACAATCATCAACTCGAAGGATGCCCTCCTGAGTTAACCTGTTTAATCTGTTCTTATTGATATGACCCAGCCGATGGTGCCAAAGATAAATGTCTGTGACATCAGTTGTTCTAGGGCGCTTACTTGATTGTACACTACATTCACAGGCTGTGATAATATATAAATGCCATTAGATAAATGCCCAGTCATTACAGTGACTCCATTCATAATGATATTCAAAGTAACATCCTTTATTGAAATTTCATAATTGCTTTTGGCCAGAAGGCCTACAGAAATTACGTTCAACAAGAACGTTGGGCAAAAATGACAATCATTTAGTATAATGACATTTCTATTGAAAACTATTTCAAGAACTCCTAATGCCAGTACTGGAACTAATCTTCCATCGCCGACATTAAGGAATCTTTCATTGTCCTCAAATCTTCTAGTGACCTGTAGTCCCTGCAATGAATTGCAAATGTTAAAAGGACTCCCGGTATCCAATACCCAGGTCTGATTATCATATACAGAAAAATTACAAGGTGTTATCATATAAATACCTTGTTGAGCAACATCTTGCCCCTTTTTCTTCTTTGGCCTGTTTGGATCAAGTGTGGCAATGTAAAGAGGACAGTTCCTCTTCCAGTGCCCTTGCATCTTGCAATGAAAGCATTCAGCTTGACTTTTATCAACTTTCTTCTTCTGCATCTGACCCCTTATAGATGTCCTAGCATGTTGCACCTTTTTCTTATTCTTTTTCTTCTTTCCTTTCCCAAAGGGTTGACGCCCTACCTTAGATCCTTCAACCACATTAACCAAACCCTTAGAGAGCTGGTTATCCTTCTCAAAGTTCTGTAACAACCCCAACAAACCGTGGTAGTTGACTGCAGGCTTTGTCATTCGAAAATGAGTAAGGAAAGGTCGGAAGGATGGAGGCAAGGAATTCAGGATCGCATCTTTTCCCAACTGCTCATGTAGGGGAAAGCCGAGCTTGCTTAGGAGTTCTATCTTCTCGATCATATACAATACATGATCAGTGACAGGAGATCCATCCTCATTCGAGCATTAAAAATAGCACAACTAGTCTTGTGCCTTTCAACGTCGTCGGGTGTGCCGAAAGATTCATTCAACGCTTGAATGATTTCTTCTGGCTGAGCATTCTCGAACCGGCGACCGAATTCATCGTTCATTGCTGCTAGCATGATGCAACGCATGCTAGTTCTATCATTGAGCCACTTCTGATAAGTGTCTTTCTCAGAACTTTGGGTGTTTGCATCAGGTATCTTTGGTGCAGGATTATTCAGAATATATAGAATCCTCTCATGCTCAAGGACGATCTTAAGTTTTCTGAACCAGCTATTGAAATTGGAACCATTCAATTTGTCACTATCCAATAGGGACCTTAATGATAAATTAGTGGCCATTTTCTGCATAAGGAAAAACTAAAGTTTATTAGTATATAAATTGATTCAGTCTAAAGACTTGGACTTTAGTCTAAAGATTCTCCACTATTTTGTTCAAATTGGCAGCCTCTACACCCCAATTCGAAGAATTATTCTTAATTCTTTAGTGGGCACTAAGATCTACATAGACTACATACAGGCCCAAGTGAAGCTTGGCCAACCCATATGCATCTAAGAGTAGGTTCAAAACCAATTGTTTCCCCAAACAATTCTTAGTGTTCAGTTTTGCCCCATGTACCTCTTCAGCAGGCATGGAGTGCCTCCACTGAAAGTTCTGGTTAGGTCCAACCATTAAATGATATAATCAGTGTAACCTATCAATAGACAACCAAGCCCGAGTGAAGCTCGGCTCACCTGACTGTCTATTTAATAGTTACGCTGACTTATCATATAATGAATGATAATTCCGATGGTTGACAAGCACCAGGCATGGAGTGCCTCCAATGATTATCAAGACATCGGACTCATTATCACCCACCTTAATGGGAGGCTATGATCTAGTTATCATATAACTATTTCATTTTAAGGACCTAATAATTTTAGAGGATTTAATAATTTGAAGATAAATTGACTAATCAAGTTCTCCCACTGAATCTATGAAATCGGTAGAATGAAACAAGATTAAGTCAGGTTAAGTGGCACCTAAATCAGTCAGACTGATTTCCTTACAGGCATGGGTCAACCCGAATCAGGTAAATGATCTGAATCATAAATGGTTCAACATATTGACCAGGTGAGTAAGATCGATGGGAGGGATATGCCATTAACTCGTTAAAGACGCATCAATACGAGTAGCTCCCAATTAAAAACCATTCGATCGTTGATCCTAGAGCAACTTGCCAACTCACCTTGACATCATATGGTTAACCAATTCTGATTTGACCATCTAAGAGATTCATGCTCAACCACGGAGCCTAATCTACTTCCATTTGGTTTAATCAAAGAGAAGGACAGATCAACTACAACTATTGTTTGATTTAGAGCATTCTTAACCTAATCTAATTAGATTTGATCAAATACTCTTATAGTCCAGTTGATTTAAACCTTAGGGTCTAACCCTTTATGGACCTGATTTAGCTAACCCAAAAGATTAAATATATTTCATGTTTACATGTCATATATTTCAATCAAGCATCACTTGCATTATGTTACTACTCATAATTCCTATATTTAGATCATATCTAAAAAGATTATGAATTAATATTTGACATTCAAATAAAACTCTCATAAATATTTGTATGTTTCATAACATAGACACAAGCCATCATATCTCATATCTATGTTTTTATACTAAACATGCAAATATCATACTTTTATACAACATCAATATAAAATATTTTTGAGAGTGTGTGTAATCTATGTTTTGATGCCAAAGCTCAATTTAAATTTTCTTTAGACTAAGCATCGATGATAAAATATAATACCTCATTGAATGGGTAATTTGGATTTTTAATCCATATGTGACCATATGGCCTTGTGATCATTTTAGCCATAATTACATAATTAATAAGAACATTAATTTACATGCAATAAATTAGATCAATATCGAAACCATTGCTCTGATACGAGAAATAAACTCATGCATATTTTTAAAATTTGATAACTATTATCAATGCGGAAGCTAAAAGATTACATATTAATCTATCTAATATGCATCAAGATCATATCTTTGCCTTATATATAGGATCGTTGATCTAAAATATGCATATAAATAATCATCAAGATCATATCTTGATCTTCAAGTAAGAAGTCGTACTTATTGCCTTGAAGCATGCCTTAAGATCTAGGGATCATATCACTTACCTTAAGGGTAGTAGGTAAATCCTTTTGTACTCTGCAGCCGTTCAATCGTCCGGCCTCTAGTATCATCCACGCGAAGCCCCGAATGATCGAATTTCGAGAGTGCTAGCTCGTGGAAAAACAACTTTGCTGATCTTGAATCCTCCCACTTGAATCTTCCTCCAAGATCCACCAAGCTTTTGCTAACACCAGAATCACAGGATTTTCTATTCTAACCTTTTTAGAATTACAATCCACGACATGTCGTGTGTTGTTGTTCTGTGTAATCTGGTGAGGGATGTCCTCTATTTATAGTCTCATTTTAGCCTGCCCATTGAATTCTGACATTAAGAATTTTGTCGTTTGGCAAAAAGCAAAGAGACGCCGAACCAAAGAGCTGCGGCACTTGGTTAATTCCGGTGTTCGGTGAAAACCAAGGAGATGTAGCGTTTTGTTAATTCCGACATCGGTGAGAACTAAAGAGATATGAATTCTAACACTTAGAATTTCATCGCCTGTTGATTCAAAGAGGCACATTAATTCCACTTTAATTCTAACACTTAGAATTTCGATGGAAATGGTTTGGAGAAGATTAAATTAATACATTCTAAATAAGAATTTAATCTCTCAAACATAAGTTATCTCATCATGTGAGATACTTATGTGAGAGATATTTGGGTTCAGGTGATGGTTTAATCTGATCTGAATTTATTGGACTGAACCCACATAGATCATGGTCCTAGCCCAAATCAAATTTGGCTAGTCCTGAATCTATTTAAATCCAAATCAAGTCTAATTTCAAATCAATATTTGAAATTGATTAGTCCTTCTAATAGACTTAAACCAAATTGAATCTTATTCACTTGTACTTAACCCAATTGAGATAATTCAATCAATCAAATTGATTAATTAAATCATATATGATTCTCAATCGTTGATCAGCAAATAGATCATCCTAGGAAACTTCTATGCGTGTGACTCTCTAGGTTCGAACCTAAGCCGGTAGCATAGAAACAACTTTCTATACTAATCGATGTGCCCATCTAGCAATGGAACCCGACGTCCGGATAGGTCGAAGAGTTGCCGAGCAAACTCCAAGAACCCTAAGAAATAGTTACCATATAATTCATCCTCTTGACCACAAATGCTAAGGATGGCTTAAGAGCCTGTCAACTCTAAACAGCAAATCCATAAAGTGATTTCAATTTTAGTGATCATGTGACTTTCACATGAAGTGCCTTGGCCAAGGTCTTGCTAAATTGAAACACAAGCATTTCTCCTTTTAACGGGATAGGTCAAATTCCATCTTGATCCATAACTGACTACCACAAGTACTTGACTGCACCCAGTAACCTTTCGTAGCTGATTAGAAATCCAGGTGGTCCGGCACCTAAGTACAATGAGTTGCTTGCAAGTCACCGGTTGTGATCTTCAGGTCTAAAGGATACTTATACCCATATCTTCTTGGATTAACTCTTGACAGCAGAGTATCTGGAAATGAGTCACGTTCGGTGAAATGTACTCCTACACTTTCACCTGTATGTCATACTAGTGTCTCTACACTCCTTGGTTAAGAGGACAACCAACAAATATGATATACAACATCCTATAATTGATAGTACTATGGCCCTGTCATAGTATATCATTTGGTCACGAACTCTTTTAAGGACCTTCAAAGATAAATCCTCCTTTATCATGAAGGAAGATCCTGAGGGCTTCATTACCATTAGGAGTTTTAACAAGATGTTCTTGTAATGAATAAACTGCCAAATAACTTTTATTAATATATCAATTTATATACAATTTACATTAGCACAATCATCAAATGATTGGCTTTAGGATACAATTCCCAACAAACTCCCATTTAGCCAAAAGCCACTCATTACAGTATCTAATCCCCATCTTCAATTTACAGTCATCAAACTCCTTGATGCTGAGTGCTTTAGTAAATGGGTCACCTAGGTTTTCCTTTCCATTAATCTTCTGAAGATTTATATCACCTCGGTCTACAATCTCTCGTATAAGATGAAACCGGTGCAGTATGTGCTTGGTGCGCTGATATGCTCGTGGTTCCTTCGTTTGAGCAATGGCACCAGTGCTGTCACTGTACAACAGGACTGGTCCATCTATGGAAGATGCCACTCCAAGCTTGGAGATAAACTTTCGTAGCCACACAGCTTCTTTCGCAGCATCTGATGCAGCGATGTACTCTGCTTCGCACACCGAATCTGCCACTGTATGTTGCTTGGAACTTTTCTAGCAAACAGCTCCATCATTTAGGATAAACACAAAACATGATACACTTTTGCTATCATCATGATCTGATTGGAAACTGGAATCAGTATATCCAACAAGTTTCAAATTAGACTCTCCATAGACTAACCACTGGTCCTTAGTATTTCTCAAATACTTAAGGATTGTCTTAACAACTTGCCAGTATTTTTCTCCTGGATCAGATTGGCATCTACTTATTACTCCTAGTGAGTATGCCACATCTGGTCTTGTACATGACATGGTATACATAATCGATCCCACTGCCGAAGCATATGGAATTCGACTCATACGTTCTCTTTCATTAGGAGTTGTCGGACAATCCTTCTTAGAAAGATGAATTCCATGACCTATGTGAAGATAGCCTTTCTTGGAATTCTCCATGCTAAACCTCTTTAGCACGGTGTCAATGTGCGTAGATTGGGACAAACCAAGCGTCCTCTTAGATATATCTGTAGATCTTCATCCCTAGGATGTATGATGCTTGTCACGCCCCAGACCCAAAATTTTTGAGCTAGGGTGACAACCCGCCGCGTGTCGGGCACGCAAGGCGTCTTAAAATCTTAATATACGATTCAATCGGCAATAAATATGAAAACTAAACATAATACAATTGATAGTTATAAGTTTTGGGCATCCAACCCTACATCCAAATCATGCTAATAAAGTTGGGCCACAACAAGCCCTACACACAAACATAATAGGAATACACCAATGCAATGGTTCTTATTTATTTATTGAAAGCTCCATCAACTCCATCATCAACCCTGAGACTCTGAAAAATATGGTGAAGGTTTAATGAGTTTACACTCAATAAGTAAGCCTATTATACAATCATATTATATTTAACATGCTATCAACATATGCATTTATCAACATAACATAAATTGAACATTTGATAATCATCAGAATATGCAAACTGGCAAACTCACTATTCGTTTATATAATTATAGATTTCCTATGTGACCCACGGCCCTGCAATACCTCAATCAGAGCACATCCTCCAGATGCGTGGCCATCAATATCCACAGAACACATTGTATGATGTGTGAGGCCATAGCATAACATAATCCAAGCCACCCAATCCAAGCCACCCAATCCAACCCCCGCTCCCCTGTTTCGCCCAAAACAGGGGACAGCCTCTGGCCGGCGGCCAGGGTCTCCGCCGGCCTAATCCCGTCCGGCCCGGCCATCGGAGGCCAGGCCGGAGCCGACCGCCACCGCGGCCGGCCTCCTTCCTCCCTCCCTCACTCTCAATTTCTCTCCCTCTCTCTCTTTCTCTCTGCTGCTCCCGCGTGAAATTCTCCGCGCCGGCATCGAATCCGGCTAAATTGGGGCCGGTCCGGCCACCGTTGGCCAGACCAGAGCCGGCCACCGCCGCGGCCGGCCTCCCCTCACTCTCTCTCTCCTTAATTCTCTCTCTCTTCCTCTCTTTCTCTCCGCTGCTCCCGCACAGTGCGCACGGTGCCGGCAGCTCGGCCGGCCACCAGGGCCGGCCGGACCTCCACCGGACGCACGCCCGGCACCGGTGGAGGTCACCGGCCAATCCTCAGGCCCGGCCAGGCACGGGCACGCCGCTGGGCCCGAACCAAGGATCGGCATAGTGAACCGTGCCGATCACCCTCTCTGGTTCTCTCGCAATCACTGTGTCTCTCTCTCTGATTCTCTTTCTCTCTCTCAGGCTCTCTCTCTCTCTCTCTGGTTCTCTTCCTCTCTCTCTCTCAGGCTCTCTTTCTCTCTTTCTCTGGTTCTCTTTCTCCCTCTCACGCTCTCTCTGTTTCACGCTCTCTCTCATGCTCTCTCTCTCTCTCTCTTTCTCTTCTCTCGGGCACTATCTCTCTCTCTCTCGGCTATCTCTCTCTCTATCTCTCTCTCTAGATCAGGGGATTACCTGATGGAAGCGGACGCCAGGATGATGGAGGGAGTCCCCCCTCCATCATATAAATAATTCCCTATGCAACGCTTCAGCCCAAGGACTCGGAAACCCATCAAACGCGACTCGAGAATCCAAGCGACTACAGGGAACTTAAATGTCATAATAACTGTTGAGAAATTATTGAAACATAATTGCCCCAACTTTAGTGATTTTGATGATTTCCAAAAGCCATGAGTACCTTAAAGAAAACAATGTGTTTATTTATCAAAAACCTTGAGCTTATTCAAATTGAAAAGAATGAACTATCAAATGAGTTTTGAATCTATTAGAAAAAGAAGTTTCAAGTTCTATGCTTAAAAGGATTTCAAAAAGGAATTTTTATACATTATAATTCAATCGATGAATTCTTGAAACATGTCTTGAATCCATGATAAACGTCATATTTAATGTATTCAAGTCAAATTTATATTTTAAATTTAATTGGGACAAGTTTTAAAGTCAATCAGAACATTTTTCTGATTTTTGTATCGGTCCCGAGCCGACTCAAGGGTTTCCGAGTCGACTCCCCAGTTTGCCTGTTTTCTCGAGTCGACCCTTGGCTTTTCAAGAGTCGACCCCTGAACTCTTGCGAGCCGACTCTTGTCTGTGCGAGCCGACTCCGCTCAAACAACAGAACCCATGTTTTTTGAGCACTTCTCGAGTC
Organism: Calamus simplicifolius; assembly: GCA_900491605.1. NCBI lineage: Eukaryota > Viridiplantae > Streptophyta > Magnoliopsida > Arecales > Arecaceae > Calamus > Calamus simplicifolius. The sequence continues at coordinate 334,994 of UESW01004062.1, read as the reverse complement.
GACTCCCCATTTTCCTCGAGTCGACTCCTGACTTTCAGGAGCCGACACCTCTGTTTTCGCGAGTCGACCCTTCAATGTTTTAAAATGTTTCTATTTTTGGTAATCGACTTCGAGCCGACTCCCTCAGAGCTCGAGTCGACTCCGCAAAATCTGGGCGCGATTTTTAACGATGACACATCAGCCCCAACGGTAAGATTTTTGAATAACGGCTATTTTTCCCTGTCTCTAACGGATATATTTTTGCAGATTCTATAAATAGAGGAGCTCTTTTCAAATCAAAACAACCAAGAGAAAATCAAAAAGAGAGAAAAGAGTATCTTTGAAAAGAGGGAAAAACAGAGCATATTGGAAAAATCATTTAGCTCAAAGAGAGTGATTCAAAAGGAGTGAAATCAAGAGGAAGTTTCGTCTGCTCCTTTCCATCATTCCACAAAGTCAGAAGAAAATCCAAGTGCGTTTCAAAGGTCAAATCGGAGGATTTTCAAAAGAGGAAAAGCTTCATCTCAACTCCAAAGTCTTCAACGGTCAAGAATCTAGCTGAGGCGTGATTCAACACTTCTAGAGGAGTTAAAGAGAAGAAGGGAGAAAGCCCAAGCATCTACCATCTGCAATATTATCAGGCTTTTCTAACCTATATTATTTTGTACTTCATTTGTATATTTGCTCAAGGGGAGCACTTATTGTTCAAACACTATCATTATTATTTGTTTGCTGATTCAATCAGTGGATTGAATTAGTGGAGGTTGGTATACCTCGTTACAAGCCGGAGTGCTTGTGTTGGGTTAGTTGTGAGCCCGTGAAAAACAACGTGTAGGGTTTTGTGCTGGTAAGCCCGAGTTAAAACCAGCTGGGTTCGTTGTGCACCCGGTAAAACAACAAGTTTGAGTTGTGAGCTTGGAAAACAACTCGGCTGTAATCTAGAGAGATTATAGTGTGGACCCAAGTGAATCTTGGGAGTGGACGTAGGTGTTGGTTGCACCGAACCACTATAAAATTATCTTGTGTTTGCCGTGCCTATTTTCTCTATCTCTATCTCTCTTATATTTGCTTGTGCATTGCTTATTAGTTAGCCTCTCACTTGCACATCTTGCTAACTAATCAATTAAATTAAAAAGTCTTAAATTTTTAAGAACCCAATTCACCCCCCCCTCTTGGGTTGCCATCTGGGCCAACAATTGGTATCAGAGCAGTGCTCATTTAGAATTTGATCTCACGATCAAGGGCTAAAGATCCATTATGGCAACACAAAGTGGTTCAAGTTTTGCTGAAGGTCATTCTACGAATAGACCTCCTTTTTTAATGGCTCAAACTATTCTATTGGAAAGCTAGAATGAGGATATTCATTCAAGCTTCTGATTATGAGCTTTGGGGTGTAATAATTAAATGGACCTAGTACACCCCACACCTTATTGATGGCACTATTGTTCCTAAACCCGAAAGGGATTGGAATGATAATGATAGGAGAATGGCACAACTAAATGCTAAAGCCATTAATATTTTATATTGTTCCTTAGATTCAAATGAATTCAACCGAATCTCAACTTGTAATTCCGCAAAGAAATTTGGGATAGGTTGGAAATTACTCATGAAGGAACAAACCAAGTAAAGGAATCAAAGATAAATATTTTGGTTCATAAATATGAATTGTTTACAATGGAACAAACTGAAACCATCACATGCATGTTCACTAGATTCACTGATATTGTGAATGGTTTGAAAAGTCTTGGTAGAATTTATACTAATGCTGATCTTGTGCGCAAAATTCTTAGGTCACTACCAAGATCGTGGGAAGCAAAAGTCACTGCATCCAAGAAGCAAAGGACCTCAATGCACTACCTTTAGAGGAGCTTCTAGGATCCTTAATGACCCACGAGTTAACAATGAAGCAGCATGTTGAGGAGGAAACAAAAAGAAGAAAAACTCTTGCCCTCAAGACTGCAGAAATGGAAGAGAGCAGCAGTGAAAGTAATGATGAAGATGATGAGGAAACTGCTCTCTTGGCCAAAAAATTCAGAA
>UESW01004062.1:307342-328779 GCA_900491605.1 Calamus simplicifolius | reverse complement strand
CAATGTGAAGGGATGAAGCAGATTGTTGATCACTTGAATAGAATTACTAGAAGAAATTTTTAAGTTTTTATGTAATCTCTTTTGTAATCTCTTTTTGATGTAATCAAGTTTACTTTCAATGCAATGAGCAAGTTTACATTTTCATGTACTTTCATTTTGAAGTAATGAGAAAGTTTGATGCATTACTTTTGTCTATTTCAATTGTAAGTATCCTTGAATACTTTGAATGATTATCTTCAATTGATAAGTTAAATAGAAAAAGATAAAGAATGTTATTGATATTAAACTTCCTAACCTTTTTGTTGATTACAAAAAAGGGGAGAGTTTTTATTCAATCGTATATGCCTTGCCTTCAATTCAATCAAAGTTTAATTTTGAAAGAGGAAGAGCATAAGGGGAAGAGATAAATTGAATTTCATAAAGAAAATGCTTAAGTTTCTGATTTTGAAAAATTTTGAATGATTTATAAAATTAAGGTTCATAGGGGGAGCTACCTCATTGAGGGGGAGCCTTTCCATGAACACAATAGTTGATTTTGGAATCACAAATTTTTTCAATTTTATAATGCATATACTCAATGTTTTTGTCATCATCAAAAAGGGGGAGATTGTTGAGAAATTATTGAAACATAATTGCCCCAACTTTATTGATTTTGATGATTTCCAAAAGCCATGAGTACCTTAAAGAAAACAATGTGTTTATTTATCAAAAACCTTGAGCTTATTCAAATTGAAAGGAATGAACTATCAATGGTTATGAGTTTTGAATCTATTAGAAAAAGGAGTTTCAAGTTCTATGCTTAAAAGATTTCAAAAAGGAATTTTTACACATTATAATTCAATCGATGAATTCTTGAAACATGTCTTGAATCCATGATAAACGTCATATTTAATGTATTCAAGTCAAATTTATATTTTAAATTTAATTGGGACAAGTTTTAAAGTCAATCAGAACATTTTTCTGATTTTTGTATCGGTCCCGAGCCGACTCAAGGGTTTCCGAGTCGACTCCCCAATTTGCCTGATTTTCTCGAGTCGACCCTTGGTTTTCAAGAGTCGACCCCTGACTTCTTGCGAGCCGACTCTGTCTGTGCGAGCCGACTCCGCTCAAACAACAGAACCCATGTTTTTTGAGCACTTCTCGAGTCGACTCCCCATTTTCCTCGAGTCGACTCCCGACTTTCAGGAGCCGACACTTTGTTTTCGCGAGTCGACCCTTCAATGCTTTAAAATGTTTCTATTTTTGGTAATCGACTTCGAGCCGACTCCCTCAAGCTCGAGTCGACTCCGCGAAATCTGGGCGCGATTTTTAACGATGACACATCAGCCCCAACGGTAAGATTTTTGAATAACGGCTATTTTTCCTTCTCTAACGGATATATTTTTGCAGATTCTATAAATAGAGGAGCTCTTTTCAAATCAAAACAACCAAGAGAAAATCAAAAAGAGAGAAAAGAATATCATTTGAAAAGAGGGAAAAACAGAGCATATTGGAAAAATCATTTAGCTCAAAGGAGAGTGATTCAAAAGGAGTGAAATCCAAGTGAAGTTTCGTCTGCTCCTTCATCAATCCACAAGAGTCAAAGAAAATCCACAAGCATTTCAAAGGTCAAATCGGAGGATTTTCAAAAGAGGAAAAAGCTTCATCTCAACTCCAAAGTCTTCAACGGTCAAGAATCTTGCTGAGGCGTGATTCAACACTTCTAGAGGAGTTAAAGAGAAGAAGGAAGAAAGCCCAAGCATCTACCATCTGCAATACATCAGGCTTTTCTAACCTTATTATTTTGTACTTCATTTGTATATTTGCTCAAGGGGAGCACTTATTGTTCAAACACTTCATTCTTATTTGTTTGCTGATTCAATCAGTGGATTGAATCAGTGGAGGTTGGTATACCTCGTTACAAGCCGGAGTGCTTGTGTTGGGTTAGTTGTGAGCCCGTGAAAAACAACGTGTAGGGTTTTGTGCTGGTAAGCCCGAGTTAAAACCAGCTGGGTTCGTTGTGCACCCGGTAAAACAACAAGTTTGAGTTGTGAGCTTGGAAAACAACTCGGCTGTAATCTAGAGAGATTATAGTGTGGACCCAAGTGAATCTTGGGAGTGGACGTAGGTGTGGTTGCACCGAACCACTATAAAATTATCTTGTGTTTGCCGTGCCATATTTTCTCTATCTCTATCTCTCTTTATTTGCTTGTGTATTGCTTTTAGTTAGCCTCTCACTTGCACATCTTGCTAACTAATCAATTAAAGTTAAAAAGTCTTAAATTTTTAAGAACCCAATTCACCCCCCCTCTTGGGTTGCCATCTGGGCCAACAATAACACTAGGTGCCACCCCAATTAATACTGAGAGTTAACCTCCCCACAATTAAATTACTGGGGTTTTACATTCTCCCCTCCTTATAAAAATTTTGGCCTCGAAATTTGCTATACATTCAGTAGAATACAAATCCAAATTTTCTATCTCATAATCAGCTAGAATTCATTCAAAAGTCACAGTCATCGTTACATCATTGATCGGTAATAAGAAACAAATATTGATGGATGTTTCTTTTTCATTTTCTCCTTAGACTCCCAGATAATCTCCCTCTCAGAATAATAATTACTCCGCTGAACTTTGACATAAGAAATATTACACCATTTCAAAACTTAATCCTAGCGGTCCACAATGTGTACAAGATGATCTTCATAAGTCAATTCTTTCTTAAGCTAAACTGGTTCAAGTTCTAACACATAACGGGGGTTTGAAATACACCTCCTCAGTCATAAAGATATGAAACACATTGAATACCCCAAAGAGTAATGAAGGCAGTGCAAAGCTATAAGCCACCTCCTATTCCTTGATCAACATCTCAAATAGCCCAATATATTGAGGACTCAATTCACCTCTAACACAAATCTCATCATATCATTAATTAGTAAAACTTCCAAATAATTTTCTACCTAAAATTTCAAATCTTTCTTTTTGACATCAACATAACTTTTCTATTGACTCTGAGCTACATGAAGCTGCTTTGATACTTTTCATAGTTGTTAAACCAGCTCAGTAACCAAAATTTTCTCTCTCACACTTCATCTCAATAAAATTTACACCTTTTATCATAGACAACAAAATGAATCCATTTGAATATTGGCTTGGTAATCAATAAATAAGCAATTTCACTAAAGGTAAAAATTTATGCCAAGCACCTCCAAAATCTATTACACAAGCTTGCAGTATATCATCTAAAATCTAATTGGTTCCTGAAATTTGTCCATCTATTTGAGGGTGGAAGATTGGACTGAAATTCAGCCTAATCCACAAAGCTTTAAGAAGACATCATCGAATTAGAAGAGTGAGACAAATGGGTTCAGACTCAATTTTCGTAGTTTATCATTAAACCAAAAATAAATATTAACATTTTATCCTGCTAAAATTTCATCCTCAAAATTAAATGTCTACAAATTTTATGCCATTAAAGATACTCACTAGCAAACTTTTATTTCATTCCCAAGTACCCAAATGACATGTCCAACTTTCAAAAATTAATTCAATCATTCTACCAAATAAAATTAATTCCTTAAGAAGTATTTCTTTTGAATTAGATATAAGATAGTTTCCTTCCAATGCTCTCTCAACTCATATATAGTTGAATGTGCCATTAATCATTACGACACTTATTTTAATCATCATAACATATTTGGTTTCACTCTTGAATACTTCAAGCTAACATCAATGAACATTAAGCCAATCATTTATGATATCTTTCATAATTATCACAATCAACTAATTTAATTTCTTTGAATAATAGTACCATCATTAATCATCAGTATGATTAATTTATCTCCTTCATATTTATCAATAATACCACCATAACTAATCAATTTCTCTTGAATAGGTCAGTATATCCTCAATAAATAATGTAATTTAAATGATTCAAATTCTTGAATCGATTATTTTGTTACCAATGATTATCAAAATCATCTATAGATTATGCAATGTCTCATGCCATAACATGACCAACTAATTTAAACCCTTCAAATATCTCAAAGTGACTTCACTAATCTAGCTCAGATGGATACAAGACTTATAAAGTTAATCAAGAAAATGCACTTACCATTCGAAAGACATAATTTGAAATTATAGTAATCTCTCTATGACTTGAAAGTGATAGTAGAAGTATCCTTAACCATAATCCATAATTAGCAATAGTCAAAATAAAATCATCTCCCTCCTTTTTCCTAGAAAAGCTTCATGTCACTTACGGCTGATTGATAATTTATCCATCCTAGAGAAAGATATCTCTTTAGGAACTATGAAGAAAGGCACCATAAATTAATGAATAGATATCTTGATTTAGAAATCTATTAAAAGATGAAAATCCCCCATGAAATTCTTTATCAGTGGAGTTTATCTTATTCTCATTATTGCTAAAATCTTTCACTTTCTACCATCAAAATATTTGATCATTTATAGTCAAAATCAGTTCTAAAGATTAATAGAGTCTACTGCTCTCAAAACTTAAACAGTAATTGTCTCAGAATTTAAAATTTTATATTCTTCCTAAATGGTCCATCAAGATATAATATGCAGTCAACTATTTCATTAGCATCAATATCAACTATCTCCACATCTAGCAAATTAACAATCAGTTTTGAACATGTAATATCCATAATAAAAGTTCTCTTAGTAAAATTCACTATATATACTTATCTATCCAGACTCAAATTCAAAAGTACTCAATTATGATAGATCAAAAACATGTAATTAACTATTTCATTCTCAAAATATCATCAATATTAATCATCCCTATAACCGGCAGATTAGCTCATAATCTTAAACTTACAATATCAACAATGTAAGTTCTACAAATAAAATTCATTATATACATCCACATTCAAATTTAGATTTACTAACTCCAAATCCACATATCAACTCAATTGCAATTGCAATTTTCACCTACTATGTTTATTTCATATATTCACCTATCTTTTATTGCATATCCAATTAAAATTTCATCTCCCATATTATTTAAAGATCTGGAACTGCTACGAGCCATTTCCAACAAGTTTGATGGAGCTAAAACCTCTAGAAGCCCCTAGGCCTCCCCACTGGTCAAGGCTACCAGCCAGGGAGCCCACATAATATCATTGGCTATCAAACTTGTAATTCTTGATAAACTTTAAATTTCAAGCTTCCAAAGCATAATTCATGAAATTCCTGGAAAGTCATAATTGTCTCACTATCATCCAAGTATTTGCCTAGAGTGTCTTTATGCATATGTCCCTAAGATCATAACCTGGGTCCTGTGGGTTATGGGCCCACCACGCTTCCGCTGCGCACTCTGATGCTGCATGTCCTGCATAGACTGCGCCATACCCGAGAGAGCTTGAAGCATCTCGGACTGGAATCGCTGGTGCTCAGTTCCTACTGGGTTGGCAGGGGCCATACCTCCAGTAGTTCCTTGACCCACCGGCTGATCAGCATTACCGGCCAGAGAGTCCTTCTCATACAATTGGCTCCTAGTATGGCGAGCCATAACTAATTCCTGGTAAATTGGATGTGGTTAATATCATAAACTAAAGTGTCAGGTGTCTCTAAGTATAATGTCATCAAAATATGTTCTCTACGTGTTATCATGTCAATATGTCTGTGTCCCTAGGGTCATAATTGTATCATGTCAATATGTCCGTGTCCCTAGGGTTATAACCTATGCTCTGATACCACTAAAGCTGTCACGCCCCAGACCCAAAATTTTTGAGCTAGGGTGACAACCCGCCGCGTGCCGGGCACGCAAGGCGTCTTAAAATCTTGATATACGATTCAATCGGCAATAAATATGAAAACTAAACATAATACAATTGATAGTTATAAGTTTTGGGCATCCAACCCTACATCCAAATCATGCTAATAAAGTTGGGCCACAACAAGCCCTACACACAAACATAATAGGAATACACCAATGCAATGGTTCTTATTTTATTTATTGAAAGCTCCATCAACTCCATCATCAACCCTGAGACTCTGAAAAACATGGTGAAGGTTTAATGAGTTTACACTCAATAAGTAAGCCTATTATACAATCATATTATATTTAACATGCTATCAACATATGCATTTATCAACATAACATAAATTGAACATTTGATAATCATCAGAATATGCAAACTGGCAAACTCACTATTCGTTTATATAATTATAGATTTCCTATGTGACCCACGGCCCTGCAATACCTCAATCAGAGCACATCCTCCAGATGCGTGGCCATCAATATCCACAGAACACATTGTACGATGTGTGAGGCCATAGCATAACAGAACACACTCTACGATGTATGTGGCCATAAAAATCATACAGAACACATTGTAAGACATGTGGGCCAGAACACACTCGTCAGTGTGTGAGGCCATAAAAATCATACAGAACATGTCTACAATATGTGGGGCTATATCATAACAGAATACATCTCCAGTGTGTGTGGCTATAAAAATCATACAGAACACATCTACAATGTGTGGGGCCATAGTAAAGGAGAACCGCGGCGACACATATAAATCTATTTAACATTTTCATCTCATGTGCATCATGCATCTGTATCTCACAATATCTCACAGTGGTTTGCACAGTACAAGGAAATGCATATAATCACCTCAATATAAACATGTCGTACAGGCAATCACAATTCTGGCATATATATCAATAAATCATTTCTTACCAATCATTATAATCATATAATTGTTCATTTGAAATCCACAGTTTCATGCTACATAGACAATTCAGTTAATTTATAAAATTACATGCAAACTATATATACTCAATTTATTAATTGAATAATTAAATTGCATAATAGTCTTACTTACCTCCTACGCAAATCCCAATGATGAACCAACTAATCAGATGTCTGGGCACCTACAGGATCAATGGACATAATTAATTCACGATAATCTAATTAATAAAATGACCCTTAAGACCCTACCCAGACTAGTTCACGGGCCGAACTTTGGGCTCGAATATCTTCCACTATACACACCCAATTGGGGAAGTAAAAATACCCCAAGAAACTAGAATTCACCCAGATTCTATCCATATAATTATTTTTCTAATCCCGGCCCGTTACAGGGCCCAAAATCCAGCCCAAACTCTTAATGTTGCACGGCCCAAAAGGCCTGAACCGACCGGCCCAGCCGGCCCGGTTCAAATCCAAGCCACCCAATCCAACCCCCGCTCCCTGTTTCGCCCGAAACAGGGGACAGCCTCTGGCCGGCGGCCAGGGTCTCCGCCGGCCTAATCCCGTCCGGCCCGGCCATCGGAGGCCGGGCCGGAGCCGACCGCCGCCGCGGCCGGCCTCCTTCCTCCCTCCCTCACTCTCAATTTCTCCCCTCTCTCTCTTTCTCTCTGCTGCTCCCGCGTGAAATTCTCCGCGCCGGCATCGAATCCGGCTAAATTGGGGCCGGTCCAGCCACCGTTGGCCGGACCAGAGCCAGCCGCGGCTCCCCTCACTCTCTCTCTCCTTAATTCTCTCTCTCTTCCTCTCTTTCTCTCCGCTGCTCCCGCACAGTGCGCACGGTGCCGGCAGCTCGGCCGACCACCAGGGCCGGCCGGACCTCCACCGGACGCACGCCCGGCGCCGGTGGAGGTCACCGGCCAATCCTCAGGCCCGGCCAGGCACAGGCACGCCGCCGGGCCCGAACCAAGGATCGGCACAGTGAACCGTGCCGATCGCCCTCTCTGGTTCTCTCGCGATCACTGTGTCTCTCTCTCTGATTCTCTTTCTCTCTCTCTCAGGCTCTCTCTCTCTCTCTCTGGTTCTCTTCCTCTCTCTCTCAGGCTCTCTCTCTCTCTTTCTCTGGTTCTCTTTCTCCCTCTCACGCTCTCTCTGTTTCATGCTCTCTCTCATGTTCTCTCTCTCTCTCTCTCTTTCTCTCCTCTCGGGCACTATCTCTCTCTCTCTTCCGGCTATCTCTCTCTCTCCCGGCTATCTCTCTCTCTAGATCAGGGGATTACCTGATGGAAGCGGATGCCAGGATGATGGAGGGAGTCCCCCCTCCATCATATAAATAATTCCCTACGCAACGCTTCAGCCCAAGGACTCGGAAACCCATCAAACGCGACTCGAGAATCCAAGCGACATACAGGGAACTTAAATATCATAATAACACTAGGTGCCACCCCAATTAATATTGAGAGTTAACCTCCCCACATTAAATTACCGGGGTTTTACAATGCTTCTCCCAGATCTTTCATGGGGAATTGTGATGATAACCATGTCTTTATTCCTTGTAATGCAGGGATATCATTCTCGATTAAGAGAATATCATCCATATATAATACAAGAAATACAATAACAGAATCGTTAGCCCATTTATAAATGCAAGGTTCTTCTTTGTTCTTAATAAAGCCATAAGATTTGATCACTTTATCAAATCGTATGTTTCAAATCCTAGATGCTTGCTTAAGTCCTTAAATAGACTTCTGTAGCCTGCACACTTTAGACTCGTCTTCAGATATAAAACCTTCAGGCTGTATCATATACACTTGTTCTTCTAAATCACCTTTTAGAAAAGCGGTTTTAACATCCATCTACCAAATCTCATAATCGAAGTGTGCTGCTATAGCTAGCATAATCCAAATGGATTTCAGCTTTGCCACAGGAGAAAGCATTTCGTCATAGTCAATACCATAACGTTGACGATACACCTTGGTAACCAGACGTGCTTTGTAGGTCTCTACCTTTCCATCTGCGCCTCTTTTCCTCTTGAAAACCCACTTACACCCTATGGGTTTTATCCCTTCGGGTGGGTCAACTAATATCCATACATTATTGTCCTTCATGGAATCAAGTTTGGATTTCATGGCATCAAGCCATTTATTAGAGTCAGTCCTTTGCATAGCATCAATATAGGTGATCGGATGCTCGTTGTTCTCATCGAGTTCAACATGATCTTCATTCTGGACCAAGAAACCTAAGTATATGTCCGGTTGATGTGGTACTCTACCAGATCACCTTAATGGTGCATCTAAAATGGGTTTTGAGTTTGATCTAATCAACTCAGATTCTAAGGGTTCACTAGTTTGTGTTGTTCCTTCTACTTGATGAACTTCCTCAAGTTCAATATTAGAGCTATTTGTTCCTTCACTAAGGAACTCCTTTTAAAGAAAAACTGCTCTATTACTAATGAACAACTTTTGTTCTTCAGTATTGTAGAAGTAATATCCATTGGTTTCTTTCGGATAGCCAATAAAAAAATATTTGTCAGATTTGGGTTCAAGTTTGTATGATTTTGCACGTTTCACATAAGTCGGACACCCCCAGACTCTCAGATAGGTGATAACCGGTTTATGTCCATACCACATCTCATGTAGAGTTTTAGAAACAGACTTACTTGGAACCTTATTAAGAATATGACAAGCTGATTCTAATGCATATCCCCAAAATGATATTGGCAAGCTCGCAAAACCCATCATGGACCGAACTTTGTCTAACAGAGTTTGATTCCTTCCTTTCGACACACCGTTATGCTGCGGTGTTCCAGGAGGAGTCCATTGGGAGAGAATCTCATTCTCTCTTAAATATATCATAAAGTCATTGGAAAGGTATTCGCCTCCTCGATCTGATCGAAGGGTCTTAATACATTTTTCTGTTTATTTTTCTACATCTTTATGATATAGTTTGAACATTTCAAACAACTCAGATTTATGTCTCATAAGATAGACATAACTGAACCTAGAAAGGTCGTCTATAAAAGTAGTAATATCCACCTTTGGCACAAGTGCTTATTGGTCCATATACATCAGTATGTACTAGACTCAATAGCTCTTTGGCTCTTTCACCTTTTTCCAGTAAAAGATGACTTTGTCATTTTACCAAGAAGACAGGATTCACAGGTAGTTAATGATTCACAATCATTAATTCGAAGGATGCCCTCTTGAGTTAATCTGTTTAATCTGTTCTTATTGATATGACCTAGCCGATGGTGCCAAAGATAAATGTCTATAACATCAGTTGTTGTAGGGTGCTTACTTGAGTTGTACACTACATTCACAGGCTGTGATAATATGTAAATGCTATTAGATAAATGCCCAGTCATTACAGTGACTCCATTCATAATGATATTCAAAGTAACATCCGTTATTGAAATTTCATAATTGCTTTTGGCCAGAAGGCCTACAAAAATTACGTTCAACAAGAATGTTGGGCAAAAATGACAATCATTTAGTATAATGACATTTCTATTGAAAACTATTTCATGAACTCCTAATGCCAGTACTGGAACTAATCTTCCATCGCCGACATTAAGGAATCTTTCATTATCCTCAAATCTTCTAGTGACCTGTAGTTCCTGCAATGAATTGCAAATGTTAAAAGGACTCTCGGTATCCAATACCGAGGTTTGATTATCATATACAGAAAAATTACAAGGTGTCATCATATAAATACCTTATTGAGCAACATCTTGCCCCTTTTTCTTCTTTGGCCTGTTTGGATCAAGTGTGGCAATGTAAAGAGGACAGTTCTTCTTCCAGTGCCCTTGCATCTTGCAATGAAAGCATTCAGCTTGACTTTTATCAACTTTCTTCTTTTGCATCTGACCACTTATAGATGTCCTAGCATGTTGCACCTTTTTCTTATTCTTTTTCTTCTTCCCTTTCCCAAAGGGTTGATGCCCTACCTTAGATCCTTCAACCATATTAACCAAAGCTTTAGAGAGCTGGTTATCCTTCTCAAAGTTCTGTAACAACCCCAACAAACCGTGGTAGTTGACTGCAGGCTTTGTCATTCGAAAATGAGTAAGGAAAGGTCGGAAGGATGGAGGCAAGGAATTCATGATCGCATCTTTTCCCAACTACTCATGTAGGGGAAAACCGAGCTTGCTGAGGAGTTCTATCTTCTCAATCATATACAATACATGATTAGTGACAGGAGATCCATCCCTCATTCGAGCATTAAAAATAGCACAACTAGTCTTGTGCCTTTCAACGTCGTTGGGTGTGCCGAAAGATTCATTCAACGCTTGAATGATTTCTTCTTGCTAAGCATTCTCGAACCGGCGACCGAATTCATCGTTCATAGATCCTAGCATGATGCAACGCATGCTAGTTCTATCACTGAGCCACTTTTGATAAGTGTCTTTCTCAGAACTTTGGGTGTTTGCATCAGGTATCTTTGGTGCAGGATTATTCATAATATATAGAATCCTCTCATGCTCAAAGACGATCTTAAGTTTTATGAACCAGCTATTGAAATTGGAACCATTCAATTTGTCACTATCCAATAGGGACCTTAACGATAAATTAATGGCCATTTTATGCATAAGAAAAAACTAAAGTTTATTAGTATATAAATTGATTCAGTCTAAAGACTTGGACTTTAGTCTAAAGATTCTCCCACTATTTTGTTCAAATTGGCAGCCTCTACACCCCAATTCGAAGAATTATTCTTAATTCTTTAGTGGGCACTAAGATCTACATAGACTACATACAGGCCCATGTGAAGCTTGGCCAACCCATATGCATCTAAGAGTAGGTTCAAAACCAATTGTTTCCCCAAATAATTCTTAGTGTTCAGTTTTGCCCCATGTTCCTCTTCAGCAGGCATGGAGTGCCTCCACTGAAAGTTCTGGTTAGGTCCAACCATTAAATGATATAATCAGTGTAACCTATCAATAGACAACCAATCCTGAGTGAAGCTCGGCCCACCTGACTGTCTATGTAATAGCTACACTGACTTGTCATATAATGAATGATAATTTCGATGGTTGACAAGCACCAGGCATTGAGTGCCTCCAATGATTATCAAGACATCGGACTCATTATCACCCACCTTAATGCGAGGCTATGATCTAGTTATCATATAATTATTTCATTTTAAGGACCTAATAATTTTAGAGGGTTTAATAATTTGAAGATAAATTGGCTAATCAAGTTCTCCCATTGAATCTATGAAATCGGTAGAATGAAATAAGATTAAGTCAGGTTAAGTGGCACCTAAATCAGTCAGACTAATTTCCTTACAGGCATGGGTCAACCAGAATCATATAAATGATCTGAATTATAAATGGTTTACCATATTGACCAGGTGAGTGAGATCGATGGGAGGAATATGCCATTAACTCGTTAAAGATGCATCAATATGAGTAGCTCCCAATTAAAAACCATTCGATCGTTGATCCTAGAGCAACTTGCCAACTCACCTTGACATCATATGGTTAACCAATTTTGATTTGACCATCTAAGAGATTCATGCTCAACCACGGAGCCTAATCTACTTTCATTTGGTTTAATCAAAGACATGAACATGATCAACTACAACTATTGTTTGATTTAGAGCATCCTTAACCTAATCTAATCAATTTAGATTTGATCAAATACTTTTATAGTCCAGTTGATTTAAACCTTAGGGTCTAACCCTTTATGGACCTGATTTAGCTAACCCAAAAGATTAAATATATTTCATGTTTACATGTCATATATTTCAATCAAGCATCACTTGCATTATGTTACTACTCATAATTCCTATATTTAGATCATATCTAAAAAGATTATGAATTAATATTTGACATTCAAATAAAACCCTCATAAATATTTGTATGTTTTATAACATAGACTACAAACCTTCATATCTCATATCTATGTTTTTATACTAAACATGCAAATATCATGCTTTTATACAACATCAATATAAAACATTTTTGAGAGTGTCTGTAATCTATGTTTTGATGCCAAAGCTCAATTTAAATTTTCTTTAGACTAAGCATTGATGATAAAACAATCGCACGGCAATATGTAATACCTCATTGAATGGGTAATTTGAATTTTTAATCCATCCATGACCATATAGCCTTGTGATCAGTTTTAGCCATAATTACATAATTAATAAGAACATTAATTTACATGTAATTTATCAATATCAAAACCATTGCTCTGATACCATTTGTAGGGAGAAATAAACTCCGAGGCATGCATATTTTTAAAATTTGATAACTATTATCAATGCGGAAGCTAAAAGATTACATATTAATCTATCTAATATGCATCAAGATCATATCTTTGCCTTATATATAGGATCGCTTGATCTAAAATATACATATAAATAATCATCAAGATCATATCTTGACCCTCAACGTAAGAAGTCGTACTTCTTGCCTTGAATCATGCCTTAAGGTTTAGGGATCATATCACTTACCTTAAGGGTAGTTGGTAAATCCTTTTGTGTTCTGCAGCCGTTCAATCGTCCGACCTCTAGTATCGTCCATGCGAAGCCCCGAATGATCAGATTTTCAAGAGTACTAGCTCACAGAAAAATGACTTTGTTGATCTTGAATCCTCCCACTTGAATCTTCCTCCAAAATCCACCAAGCTTTTGCCAACACCAGAATCACTAGGATTTTCTATTCTAACCTTTTTAGAATTACAATCCACAACATGTGTGTGTTGTTGTTCTGTGTAATCTGGTGAGGGATGTCCTCTATTTATAGTCTCATTTTAGCCTACCCATTGAATTCTGACATTAAGAATTTCGTCGTTTGGCAAAAAGCAAAGAGACGCCGAACCAAAGAGCCGCAGCGCTTGGTTAGTTCCGACGTTTGGTGAAAACCAAGGAGACGTGACGTTTTGTTAATTCCGACATCGGTAAGAACTAAAGAGATGTGAATTCTAGCACTTAGAATTCCATTACCTTGTTGATTCAAAGAGGCACATTAATTTCACTTTAATTCTAACACTTAGAATTCCGATGGAAATGGTTTGGAGAGGATTAAATTAATACATTAAATTCTAAATGAGAATTTAATCTATCAGACATTAGTTATCTCATCATGTGAGACACTTATGCGAGAGGTTTGGGTTCAGGTAATGGTTTAATCTGATCTGAATTTATTGGACTAAACCCACATAGATCATGGTCCTAGCCCAAATCAAATTTGGCTAGTCCTGAATCTATTTAAATCCAAATCAAGTCTAATTTCAAATCAATATTTGAAATTGATTAGTCCTTTTAATAGACTTAAACCAAATTGAATCTTATTCACTTGTACTTAACCCAATTGAGATAATTCAATCAATCAAATTGATTAATTAAATCATTTACGATTCTCAATCGTTGATCAGCAAATAGATCATCCTAGGAAACTTCTATGCGTGTAACTCTCTAGGTTCGAACCTAAGCCGGTAGCATAGAAACAACTTTCTATACTAATCGATGTGCCCATCTAGCAATGGAACCCGATGTTCGGATAGGTCGAAGAGTTGCCGAGCAAACTCCAAGAACCCTAAGAAATAGTTACCGTATAATTCATCCTCTTGACCACAAATGCTAAGGATGGCTTAAGAGCCTGTCAACTCTAAACAGCGAATCCATAAAGTGATTTCAATTTTAGTGATCATGTGACTTTCACATGAAGTGCCTTGGCCAAGGTCTTGCTAAATTGAAACACAAGCATTTCTCCTTTTAACGGGATAGGTCAAATTCCATCTTGATCCACAACTGACTACCACAAGTACTTGACTGCACCCAATAACCTTTCGTAGCTGGATTAGAAATCCAGGTGGTCTGGCACTAAGTAAAATGAGTTGCTTGCAAGTCACCAGTTGTGATCTTCAGGTCTAAAGGATACTTATACCATATCTTCTTGGATTAACTCTTGACAGTAAAGTATCCGAAAATGAGTCACGTTCGGTGAAATGTACTCCTACACTTTCACCTGTATGTCATACTAGTGTCTCTACACTCCTTGGTTAAGAGGACAACCAACAAATATGATATACAATGTCCTATAATTGATAGTACTATGGCCCTATCATAGTATATCATTTGATCGCGAACTCTTTTAAGGACCTTTAAAGATAAATCATCCTTTATCGTGAAGGAAGATCCTGAGGGTTTCATTACCATTAGGAGTTTTAACAAGATGTTCTTGTAATGAATAAATTGCCAAATAACTTTTATTAATATATAAATTTATATACAATTTACACTAGCACAATCATCAAATGATTGGCTTTAGGATACAATTCCCAACAAACTCCCACTTAGCCTAAAGCCACTCATTACAGTATCTAATACCCATCTTCAATTTATAGTCATCAAACTCCTTGATGCTGAGTGCTTTAGTAAATGGGTCACCTAGGTTTTCCTTTCCATTAATCTTCTAAAGATTTATATCACCTCGGTCTACAATCTCTCGTATAAGATGAAACCGGCGTAGTATGTGCTTGGTGCGCTGATGTGCTCGTGGTTCCTTTGCTTGAGCTATGGCACCAGTGCTGTCACTGTACAACAGGACTGGTCCATCTATGGAAGGTGCCACTCCAAGCTCGGAGATAAACTTTCATAGCCACACAGCTTCTTTCGCAGCATCTGATGCAGCGATGTACTCTGCCTCGCACACCAAATCTGCCACTGTATGTTGCTTGGAACTTTTCTAGCAAACAGCTCCACCATTTAGGATAAACACGAAACCCGATACACTTTTGCTATCATCATGATCTGATTGGAAACTGAAATTAGTATATCCAATAAGTTTCAAATCATACTCTCCATAGACTAACCACTGATCCTTAGTATTTCTCAAATACTTAAGGATTGTCTTAACAACTTGCCAGTGTTTTTCTCCTGGATCAGATTAGTATCTACTTACTACTCCTAGTGAGTATGCCACATCTGGTCTTGTACATGTCATGGTGTACATAATCGATCCCACTACCGAAGCATATAGAATTCGACTCATAAGTTCTCTTTCATTAGGAGTTGTCGGACAATCCTTCTTAGAAAGATGAATTCCATGGCCTATCGGAAGATAGTCTTTCTTGGAATTCTCCATGCTAAACCTCTTTAGCACGGTGTCAATGTACGTAGATTGGGACAAACCAAGCATCCTCTTAGATCGATCTCTATAGATCTTCATCCCTAGGATGTATGATGCTTCTACCAGATCTTTCATGAAGAATTGTGATGATAACCATGTCTAAGACATAATATTGTGAGGCAGCTTATTAATGATGGAGTAATATCCTTGGATTATGTAAGGTCAGAGTTGAATTTGGCCGATCCTCTGACTAAGCCTCTAAGCAAAAAGCTTGTGAGCAATACATTGAGGGAAATGGGATTATACCCAGATCAAAAGTTGAAGTGATGGTAACCCAACTTTCATGAACAGAGATCCCAGGAAGAAGGTTCATATGGGAAAATAATTCACTAGACAACTTGGAGTATACTATCATAATTATTTATTTTGTGAAATCCCTTTCTATGATGTGAGATAATATTCTGCAGTGTTTAGGTTGAACTAATATGTGAAGTTCTTAATGGATGTCATAGCCTAATTTGGGTGGTATACAAAACTGCAGTGTATACTTGATGATAATCCACCTATATGAGTATGGAGGTGGTGCCTCTTCCTATGAGATTTGGGTAGGATCTCTAGAGTACTCATGAATATCCAGGTAGACGCATAGCCGAAACATGTCAACCTGCTTGAACAACCGAAATATGAGAGATGGAATGTGAGTTATAAGTCAATGATCCAATAAAAGAAGGATTGGTTCATAGAAACTTAGTTTCACCAACCTTTTATGGATTACACTTATTTTCTCTATGCCTGGTTCATAGTCACATAGACACCATGGCTTATGCATTACATTCTTAAAGTTCCTTCTAAAGTTTATCATATTTTGAATATTGAAATAGTGGGAGATTGTTCGAAATCTAATGTATTTCAATATTCAAAAGCCTTTTGATTTGATAAGTCATTTTATCTGATACGTCGTTCTCAATCGGTAGGATAAGTCTTTTTATTTCAACCGGTAGGATAAGTCCTTTTATTTTTCTTTTGACCAGTCTTTTTATTTATATGTCTCTACGTTCGTGATAAGTCTTGATAAGTCTTTTATTTTGTTTGACCAACCGTTGGACGCTGATCGACCTTTAGATTGAATCGTCATTCCCGTTGGATTGACTCGCTGCTTTCAACCGGTGCTTGCTATCTTATAAATATTCCAAGCAATGCCTTCCGGTGATAATTCAATTCAAATCTTACTCTTTCATCGTTATCCGGAGATCCATTCCCTCGTTCTTATCTAGTCCAGATATTCATTCTTTTGCTTTGCTCCATTCTTATCCAAAGAGAAGGAACTCATTCGGTTGTTCATCCTCTTCTGACATTGGTGTGTGCACGCCTGTTAGAAGACTCGTTGTTGTTGTATCTTGGAGGGTAGTCGTGCTCTGATCTTCTACACCGAGATATTGTCTCCGAGAGACGCGAATTTACTCTTAAGAATAGTGCCCTGCATGCCATAGCAATTCTCAAATAGATAAAATCTTCTCGAGTACTATCTTTTTTTCTTACTTATCCAACAGATACGATGGGAAGGCAGCTAATCCGGAGGGTTGAACAGCGAGGGAAGAGCATTGGTCCTCTCCTACCGTGCGCGGCCAGTCCATGTGTCACCGCGCGCTGCCATGCGCGGCCGCTTGCGTGCATGCAAGCGCGGCCCCACTTTTTTTCCATTTTAAAAACTGGGGTATTACAGCCACGGCAGAGCAGCGGTGGGTGGAGGGAAGTGCCATGACGGAGTAAAAGAGGGAGTGAGGGAGACCAAAGACTCCAGCGGCAGCACCACAGGTCCGGCCACAACGGCAGCAGCGGGCGAAGGAGGAAGGAGAGGGAGACGATGGCAGCGAGCGATGGGATATGGTGGAGATCTGGGAGGTGGTCGAAGGAGACGGCCACGGCAGCAACATCGACAGCGTTCGGTGACAAAGAACGGCGACGCCTGAGATCAGTGAGGGCGGCAACGAGAAGAGGAAAAAGGAGAAGAGAGGGAGAGCAGGGGAGGGGGTCACGGTGGTCGAGGCGGTGGCCGTGTCGACGAACGAAGATGGAGACGAGGGAGAAGCAAAGGTGAGGTATGAGGCGCAGCGGAGAAGGCCGAAGAGGAGCAGGGGAACAGACAGGGGGTCGCTGGTGAATGCATGAGAAGAGAGAAAGCACACAGGCGGCACTAAGAAGAGGAGAGAGGCAACGGAGGAGGTTGAGACGAGCTGTCGACAACAGGATATAACACTTGGACGCTACTCATCTTCTCTACCAAAAAATGTCTTAGCGTCGGAGACCATCTTATCGAACAAGTTCGTCCTTAATTGATTGCTCACAGGCAACAGTTCTGGAACAAACACCACCAAGTAAGCACAATACCTTGACAAGCTAGTGGCCACTAATTGATGAGACCTGACCTCTTGATGAAGTTCATTCCCATCCGCGGCACCTTTCTTTCGCGATGGCACGAATGCTTCCCGGAGACTAGGGGCGCAGCCCGCCTGTGATTCCAGCATTCGTGCTTCGCAGAAACTAGTTGCGATGTGCCGAACCATGATTGGGAGAGCTTTGGAGCTCTTAATTGGCAAGCCCAGAATAGTTGTTCACTCCCTGATGACGCCTGATCAGTGGTCCTGAACGTCGGAAGAAGAGAGCCGCTTAATCCGCCGTTCTCGCTTGATTGGATGGTCTGCAAAAAGTTTCAAACCGAAGGGATGCTCCGGTGGAGACCCTCAGACGCTCAAGTCAGTAACAGGGGTCACAGCTGAGGTAGAGCTCAGATGAGCTCTCAAGAGAGAAAAAGAGCCCTCAAAAGATAAGAATTCCTTTCTGGGGATTATGGTAGCGAGCGTATAGAATTGCGTACCTTGTTTTTGAGTGGACTTACCCTTTTATAGGGGGTTAACCCTGCGCGACCACGTGGAGTTCCATGAGAAATGAATGTCCACGGGGTGCGTGAATCTTGGCTGGTTGATGGGTCCTATCCCATCGGAGAAGGAGAAAAATGGCGGTTGATGAATCACGTCCCATCAGTCAGGAGAAAAATGGCGGTTGATGAGCCATATCCCATCAGTCAGCGGGCTGACAGGCAGTTAGGCCCAATCTCATCAACAGCGTGGCCAGCGGGTAGTTGGGCCTGGGGATGCCAGGCGGCGCGTGTCAGAAGGACGGCGGTGCGAATAGCCAGGACCGTTCTTGATCGACTTGGGGCAGCCTTGACCTTCCTGAGGGCATCGGGGCCGAGCAGGACCGACTCGGCCGACCTAGGAGGGTCGAGACCGACCCGCAGACGCCGAGGCGGGGCCGACCTAGGAAGGCTGGGGCTGACTTAGCCGACTTGGAGATGTCGGGGCTGGCTTGGCCGACTTGGAGATGCCGGGGCCGAGCTGGGAAGGTCGGGGCCGACTTGGCTGACTTGAGATGCCAGGGCCGAGCGAGGCCTGACTTGGGAAGGCCGGGGCCGACTTGGCTGACTTGGAGATGCCGAGGCCGAGCGGGGCCGACCTGGGGCCGACTTGGCAGACTTGGAGATACCGGGGCCGAGCGGGGCCGACTCGGGAAGGCCGGGGCCGACTTGGCCGGCTTGGAAATGCCGGGGCCAAGCGGAGCCGACTTGGGAAGGCCGGGGCCGACTTGACCGACTTGGAGATGCTGGGGCCGAGCGGGGCCGACCTAGGAAGGCCGGGGCTGACTTGGCCGGCTTGGAGATGTCGGGGCCGAGCGGGGCCGACTTGGCCGACTTGGATATGCCGGGGCCGAGCGGGGCCGACCTGGGAAGGCCGGGGCCGACTTGGCCAACATGGAGATGCCGGGGCCAAGCGAGGCCAAGCTGGGAAGGCCGGGGCCGACTTGGCCGATTTGAAGATGCCGGGGCTGACTTGGCCGGCTTGAAGATGTCGGGGCCGAGCAGGGCTGACCTGGAAAGGCCAGGGCCGACTTGGAGATGCCGGGGCCGAGCGGGACCGACCTGGGAAGGCCGGGGCCGACTTGGTCGACTTGGAGATGCCGGGGCCGAGCGGGACCGACCTGGAAAGGCCGGGGCCGACTTGGTCGACTTGAAGATGCCGGGGCTGAGCGAGGCCGACCTGGAAAGGCCGGGGCCGACCTGGCCGATTTGGAGATGATGTCGAGGTGGGGCCATCTTAGGATTTTGATTTTGCCATAATTATCCTTGTGGCTGCGTCAGCCATATCACTCCCTTCATTCAGTATCAACTAGGATTCCCCATTCGACAAGCTTCCTCAGCTCTGCTTTAGACAAAACCCATTTTCCCCTTTGACTTCTGCCGGCAATTTGATGGGTTTAATTACGACTTTTACCACATTTCTGCTCTTCTTACCTGCAAAGCCGCGTGCTAGTGTGTAAAGTAGACTACGAGGGCTATACTTGAAACTTTCAAGGAAAGAATACTGGCCAATATTGTTCTCTGGAGGTTTTATTCCCTTAAGTCGGCATAGAAACTTAATTACGATATCGATGCACCGGCAATTTTGCATCCAGCGACTCCTCACGTATCTAGATACCAGTATATATAATCTTGGCCCAGTCAGATGCCAGATAATTTATGAATTCCCAGAGCTCCATCGGCAAGACCAACAACATAATTACACCGGTGACGATGAGATCAATAATTTTTCGATCCAGCACACGGTTGATATAATATTGAGGAATTTTGTACTTTATGGCATTTTGCAGCGAAACCCAACCCGTTACCAGAATTAACACAAACAGTAGGATATTGAACAATGGAAACCAACTACTGAAGTTGATGTGATACTTGGTGTGGACGAGATCATGAAGCAATCCCAACTCCATGTATGTTGATCAACCGGAAGACTCTTTTCACGATCCCTGGAAAGCAGGCCTTCGAAAATAAGATCGTGAGCTTTGGAAAGCTCGGATTCGGCCGACGGGTAACGGAACAACCGACGTGCCGGTAGTTTGAAAAAGGCAAATGTCCTCGAGCCGCCCCTGGATCTCCATTGGAGTTCAGTAGTCCCCCGCTGCACCCCCAAACCTTCTCGACTGTGACCACCCTATTATCACCTATATCACCTCTACAACATAGTCAGGACGATTGGCCCCCCGGCTTCACCTTCTCTTCACCATGATCAAATACTTGTAGCCTTTCATGGTGGTGGGATCGACCTGGTCTTCGCCGCTTGGCTGGTTCTCGTACCTCATGTAGTCCGCGATCAATTTGGTATTCTTCAGCCCGAATGTCTGAACGGCGACTCCGAAGAAGAAAATCCTTTGGAACGCCTTCAGCACGGTCAAGCCCCAGAGCACTCGAAGGGCAATGCGGAATTGCGACTTGCCGGGATCCTGGAAGATGAGTAGAGCGATTAAAAAAATGTCGTTCAATTGTATCATCTCATATTCCGTCCTCTTCTGGAATCGAATGTGAAGAGAATAGGCCGAGGCGGTCCAGAAAGTCCCGTAGGCGATGCATAAGAACACCGCCCATACCCAGCATAGCTCGTTCTCGTAGGAGGCCGCCTGCATCAGACCAACAGCATAGCTGAGCCAGCGGTCGACCCCTACCTCGACGATACGGATGATGATTTTGGGGAACCAGTGGCGGCGGCAGCGAGGGAACGGGACGAAGATGAAGGCGATGGCTACTATGGCAGCAATGGAGGATGCCAAG